>JBBDGP010001429.1:2487500-2500768 GCA_037952835.1 Lithobates septentrionalis | reverse complement strand
CTGTACTGCACTGGTGACAGTATGTACAAAAAAATTGTAGAAAAAAAATGTTTTATTTAATTTCTTCATCTTCCAAAAAAGTGTGACAAAAAACAACTTCATGAATTCTCCATGCCTGTTACGAAATACCTCAGACTGTCTACTTTCCAAAAAAGGGTAATTTGGGGGGGAATTGGACTGTCCTGGCATTTTAAAGGCCTCAAAAAAATGAGATAGGCCATCAGTACATCAGGACTGATCTATTTTCAGATACAGGTGTCCGTTTATGAAGCAGTGAAGTCTATTCACTGCTTCGTTCTCCGTCATTCACAGTGAAGATCTTTCTCCTCTGTGTGCCAGTTTATGAAGCTTTGTAGATCGCTTCACCTTTGGAGGAGTGAAGTGATCTACAAATGCTTCAAACAGTGGAGAACGGCCCCTGATACTGGAATCTCGTGAGACTTTACGAGATTACAGTACCAGATGTCAGTTTATCAAGCAGTGTTAAATTATCACCGCTCAACGGCGTGGATTAATGTTAATAAAATAACGAGTCCCCCTACATTATACACATATGTATACACACACACACATTATATATACATGTATATACACACACATGATAGATATATATATATACATATACACATTATATGTATATATATGTATACTCATAAATATGACAGGGGGACATGCTTACAGTGTTGGGGGGTCTGAACGAGGCATAAGGAAGTTAAAAATCTTCCTCCTTCCCCCTCAGATCCCCCGAGATTTCCTCTTCACTCCCCGATTCACCACCTCTGAGCTGGTGAATCGGGGAGTGTGAATTCTGGCACAGATCGCCAGTGAAGCGCTGAGATCACCGCTTCATAAACTGGCCATTACTGTGACAGTCATTGAGGATTCTCCATGTGTAGAGATCATCGGCGGGAGAACAAGTTCAAACATGTTCTCCCCCGATTATCACTGTTTCATAAACTGTTTATGGACTGTGATCAGCGGCGATCCTCGGGATCACCGCTGATCACTGCTTCATAAACGGACACCATACTGTATATACCATAGTTTGCAGAAGCTATAACTCTAATGCCCCGTACACACGGTCGGATTTTCCGACGGAAAATGTGTGATAGGACCTTGTTGTCGGAAATTCCGACCGTGTGTGGGCTCCATCACACATTTTCCATCGGATTTTCCGACACACAAAGTTTGAGAGCAGGCTATAAAATTTTCCGACAACAAAATCCGTTGTCAGGATTTCCGATCGTGTGTACACAAATCCGACGCACAAAGTGCCACGCATGCTCAGAATAAATAAAGAGATGAAAGCTATTGGCTACTGCCCCGTTTATAGTCCCGACGTACGTGTTTTATGTCACCGCGTTCAGAATGATCGGATTTTCCGTCAACTTTGTGTGACCGTGTGTATGCAAGACAAGTTTGAGCCAACATCCGTCTGAAAAAATCCTTGGATTTTGTTGTCGGAATGTCCGATCAATGTCTGACCGTGTGTACGGGGCATAATGCCGCGTACACACGGTCAGATTTTCCGACAGGAAATGTTGGATGTGAACTTTTCGGCTGAAAGTCTGACCGTGTGTATGCTCCATCGAACATTTGTTGTCGGACTTTCCGCCAACAAATGTTGGCTAGCAGGTTCTCAAATTTTCCGTCAAAAAAACTTTGTTGTCGGAATTTCCGATCGTGTGTACACAAGTCCGTCGCACAAAAGTTCACGCATGCTCGGAATCAAGCAGAAGGAGCCCAAAGAGTGGGGCACTGGCTATTGAACTTTCTTTTTCTTGGCTCGTCATACGTCTTGTACATCACTGCGTTCCCACGTCCGTAATTGTTGGACAAAATTTGTGTGACCGTGTGTATGCAAGACAAGTTGAAGCCAACAACCTTCGAACAAATATCCACGGTTTTATTTTATTGTCGGAAAGTCCGATCGTGTGTACGGGGCATAACACAAACCATTTAATATACAGTTATTGGGATTTTTTTTTTTTTTACCAAAGACATGTAGCAGAATACATTTTGACCTAAATTTAAGACGAAATTTGATTTTATTGGATACGTTTTATAACAGAAGGTAGAAAATATTGTTTTTTTTTACCCAAAATTTTCTCTGTTTTCGCTGATATAGCAAAAAATAAATAAATAAATAAACAGTGGTGATCAAAAGAAAGCTCTATTTGTGTGAAAAAATTACATAAATTTAATGTGCACACAGTGTTGTATGACCACGCAATTGGCAGTTAAAGTAGCACAGTGCTGAATAGCAAAAACATGCCCTGGTCATGAAGGGTGCAAAACCTACCAACTGTCAAGTGGTTAATACAGTATCTTCTCTATAGAGTCTTTAATTTAAAGTTTTGTTTTTTTTCAATTGAATTATGTTTTTCTAACTTTTGTAAACAATTTAAGAAGCCTTCATTGTAATTTTCTTTCAAGATCAAATCATTATGATCTGTTGTCACAGATCCCTTAAAGGGCGTGGGGCCCATAGGCTGGTGCCTACTCTGCCTATTTGGTAATCCGGCAATGGGAACAAGTAGTTCAAGTTTCCTAAAGATAAAGGGTTGGCAAATATTGTACAGCTATATCCAACCAAGCATGGCAGAAACCAATCATGACGTGCAAAGTGAAATTTATATCAACCATAATGTTTCAGCTAACTGCAGACAAACGAGTGAGAGATGATTTCTGATTGGTTGATATGGGTCACTGCACTTCATTTATTGCTTTTGCCTTTATTCAAGTCATTATTCTAAATTCCAAAGGTACTTACAAGCAGAACTATCTGGTAGATCAAGTCATTTCAGAGCCAACCACCTGATAACCGGGACGTTACATGGGATGAAAATAACCCCCCACTGACAAACATCAATTTAGACATCATGGCGATGTGACCTCATCCACCCATACATGTACTGAATGTATATTGATTGCTGTTGTCACTGCAACATTCAGAAGTCTAGGTAAAATATTAAAACATCAGAATTTACACTTTATGCCACACACCTTGTTATCTCCAGGAAAACAATTAGCAGACTAACCACTTGAAGATCAGGCCTTTTTCTGACACTTTTTGTTTAAAAGTAAAAATCTGTATTTTTCCTAGAAAATTACTTAGAACCCCCAAACATTAAGAGCCCTTGCACACTGGGGCGGTTTGCAGGCGCTATTGCGCTAATAATAGCGCCTGCAAACCGCCCCGAAAGTGCCGCTACTGTCATTCCAGTGTGAAAGCCCCGAGGGCTTGCACACTGGAGCGATGCGCTGGCAGGACGGTAAAAAAAGTCCTGCCAGCAGCATCTTCGGAGCGGTGAAGGAGCGGTGTGTATACCGCTCCTTTACCGCTCCTGCCCATTGAAATCAATGGGACGGCGCGGCTATACCGCCGGCAAAGCGCCTCTGCAGGGGCGCTTTGTGGTGGTATTTAACCCTTTCTCGGCCGCTAGCGGGGGTAAAACCGCCCCGCTAGCGGCCGCATACCGACGGTAAAACGCCGCTAATAATAGCGGCGTTTTACCGCCGACGCCGCCCCCCGCCCCAGTGTGCAAGGGCTCTAAAGGGGTTGTAAACCCTCATGGATTTTCACCTTAACCACTTAATCCCCGGAAGATTTGGCTGTTGAATGACCAGGCCATTTTTTGCGATTCGGCTCTGCGTCGTTTTAACTAACAATTGCGCAGTCGTGCGACGCTGCACCCAAACAAAATTGATGTCCTTTTTTTCCCCACAAATAGAGCTTTCTTTTGGCGGTATTTGATCATCTCTGCGGTTTTTATTTTTTGCGCTATAAACAAAAAAATGAGCGACAATTGAAAAAAACACTATTTTGTACTTTTTGCTTTAATAAATATGCCCATTTTTTTTTTTAAAAAAAAGCAAATTTTTTTTCAGTTTAGGCTGATACGTATTCTTCTACATATTTTTGGTAAAAAAATCGCAATAAGTGTATATTGATTGGTTTGCGCAAAAGCTATAGCGTCTACAAATTAGGAGATAGATTTATAGCATTTTTATTATTATTTATTTACTAGTAATGGCGGCGATCTACGATTTTTATCGTGACTGCGACATTATAGTGGACAGATCAGACAATTTCGACACATTTTTGGGACTATTGGCATTAATACAGCGATCAGTGCTATAAAAATGCATTGATTACTGTAAAAATGTCACTGGCAGTGAAGGGGTTAACACTAGGGGGCGATCAAGGGGTTAATTGTGTTCCCCGGGAGGTGGTTCTAACCCAATATCCCGCGAGCCGATGTATAGCTACAACAGTTCGCAGGATCGTGCCGACCTGCCGCAATATAATGACGGCGGATGATCGGCAAGCGGTTAATACATTCTATTCATTAAGGTGAAAAACCTTCTGTGGTGCAGCTGCCCCCATTTTCCTTACCTGAACCCGATCGTTCTAGCGTGACGAGAACGAGCACAGCAGCTCCAGCCGCTGTCTTGGGTCCTCATTGGATAGATTGATAGCAGCGGGAGCCATTGGCTCCCGCTGCTGTCAATCAAATCCAGTGACACGGGAGTCGGGGGAGGGGCCCAGTCCTGCTGCCCCCGAGGGGGTCTCAGAGGGGGCACTCGATCCGAGGAGGAGCCAGGAGGGCCTCTGGGGAACCCCAGAAGTGGAGGGTCGGGGTCACTCTGTGCAAAACCTTTGCACAGAGGAGGTGAGTATACCATGTTTGTTATTTAAAATAAAAAAAACCTTTACAACCCCTTTAAAAAATTTTTAGCAGAGGCCCTAGCCTAGAGAATAAAATGCTGGGTTTCGCAATTTTTTTGTGTCATGCGGTATTTGTGCAGAGGTCGTGCGACGGTGTACACAAATAAATTTTGTTTCACACAGATAGAGCTTTATTTTGGTGGTATTTGATCACCTCTGTGGTTTTTATTTTTTGCGCTATAAAGAAAAAGACCGACAATTACAATTACTTTCTGCTATAAAACATATCCATTAAAATGTAAAAAAAAAAATCTAATTTCTTTATCAATTTAGGCCAATATGTATTCTGCTACATGTTTTTGGTAAAAAAAAATCCCAGTGAGCGTATATTGATTGGTTTGCGCAAAAGTTATCGCGTCTACAAACTATGGGATAGATTTATGGACTTTTAATTTTTTTTTATTGTTTTTACTAGTGATGGCGGTGATCACTGATTTTTAGCGGGACTGAGACATTGGGGCGGACAAATCAGACAATAAGTGACACTTTTTGAGGACCAGTGACACCAATAAAGTAGTCAGTGCTAAAAAAATGCACTGTCACTGTACTAATGACACTGGCAGGGAAGGGGTTAACATCAGGGGCGCTCAAAGCGTTGAATGTGTTCCCTGGGAGTGCTTTCTTACTGTGTGGGGAATGGCTTAACTGAAGAAAGACAGATCTTTTTTCCTGCTTAGCAGAAACACAAGATCTCTGTCTGTCTTACTAGCTAAATGGCAATCTGCCTTGTTTACATAGGCAGACTGCTGTTCTGCCTCTCTCCGAACGACCTCTGGGCTTCCGGTGGACATCGGGTCTGACGGACCCGCTGATTGGCTCCCGCTGTGTCCAATCACAGCAGGAACAGGGCTTCGGCAGTGCGTGTGCCCCAGTCCCGAAGAAGGGAATCAAGTACAGGTACGTGATTTTGCACTTAAGGGCCACCCTGCCGCAGTAAATGTACGTGGGACAGTCCTTAAACGGTTAATGCACACAAACACAATATGATTATTGTACCAAATAAAAAAAGTTTGTAAACAAAAAAAAAAAAATGATTATCCATTTTTGGTCAAATATAAAAGATTAAAATTGTACACTCGTGAAATGTAACAAACTATGTCATCATAGGTGACACTTTAAAAGCCTGTACAGGTTACCAGTGGGGAGTTACAGAGGATGTCTGGTGCTAGAATTATTGATCTCACTTTGATGTTCGCTGCAATAGCTTACATATGTGGTATGATCGCTGTTTACATATGCGTGTGGGACCAACGCGCATGTTCGCCTTTGTGCGCGAGCGCGGGGGACAGGTGCGCTTAAAAAAAATGTAATAATTATTTTTTTTTATGACGTTACAGACCTACTGTGTTTTCTGAGAGGATCCAGACAATAATGTCGGGAAAAACCCAGATTCCTGACCGGCAGCTGGCTCAGCCTCTCAGCATGCCAATGAGAGTAAGAGCCAGCCACTCTCGCCCCCTCCACAGTCCAGCGCTCCAGTGAGGGAGGGGAGGGGCAGAGCAGAGCGTTGACAGTCACCGCCCTCTGCTCAGATCAGACCCAGTAACTGAGCGGTTATGTGATTGCTCAGTTCTTGCACTTAGAGGCAGTAAGGGAACAGCTGCAGCATCTGACCAATGCTGTATCAGGTAGGTAAGTATGTGTGTTTTTTTGTTTTTGTTTTGTTTTTTACAACCCCACACTTTTTTTTTTAAATAAAAAAAAAACTGTTGCTGCAACTTCTCAAACATCTCCCACAGCTTGTATAAGTCCCAGTAACGGTCACTTTCATTGAACAGTTTGGTATGTATGTAAATATAGGCAAATAAATAAATAAAAGGCAGGTGAAAAAACAAAATTACTGTATACTATATATTACATGTATACAATCAGAGCACAATATTGTTTTGAAAACAGTGCCTTAGAGTGAGCTAAACCTTGTAATACTCACTGTTACCTCTTTTACAATAAAAATTCTTCTCGCCCTGACGTTTTTCATTTTGGGACAAAATTGCACTTTAACAGTGTTGAAACAAAATGTAAATAACTGCCTCTAATTTAATCTGCTGAATTAAACAAACTTTAAAAACAAACAAACGATTTTACACCTGTAAAAAGCCTCTAATTTCATCACTCTTTAGGTAAATAATGTTTGTCATTATACTAAAGTTACACTAACACAATTAAGAAAGTGTTAATTGCCCAATTAAATGTACAAATCATTTAGTGATTATGCATGATGGTTAAAGAACAAGATGCTGCCACCTACTGGTCATCTGTGAATACAATAAATCTGGGGGGAAAAAAAAGTACTGCAGTTACTTTAGGCCCAACCTGCGGCCCTTGCAGACATTAATCTGTCTTTCTTGTTGACCTGTTTTATGTTATATGTCTTATGTTATATAACTCCTATAGCATGTTCAGTCTCCAACAGTCTCCTACAGCATGTCCGCAGTCTCCGACCATCCCTTGTATCATGTCCGCAGTCTCCGACCATCCCTTGTATCATGTCCGCAGTCTCCGACCATCCCTTGTATCATGTCCGCAGTCTCCGACCATCCCTTGTATCATGTCCGCAGTCTCCGACCATCCCTTGTATCATGTCCGCAGTCTCCGACCATCCCTTGTATCATGTCCGCAGTCTCCGACCAGCCCTTGTATCATGTCCGCAGTCTCCGACCATCCCTTGTATCATGTCCGCAGTCTCCGACCATCCCTTGTATCATGTCCGCAGTCTCCGACCATCCCTTGTATCATGTCCGCAGTCTCCGACCATCCCTTGTATCATGTCCGCAGTCTCTGACCATCCCTTGTATCATGTCAGCACAGTGGTGTAGCACTCTCACCTAGCAGTTAAAAGGGTCACTGGTTCGAATCCCGACCACACTACCTGCCTGGAGTTTAAATGTTCTCCCTGTGCCTGCATGGGTTTCCTCCGGGTACTCTGGTTTCCTCCCACACTCCAAAGACATGCTGTTAGGTTAATTAGCTTCTGTCCAAAATTGGCCCTGGTGTATGGGTGTGAGTTGTGGACCCCTTGGGGGTGGGGACCGGTCGGTGTAGTTGTGTGTGGAGCACTGCATAGATTGATGGTGCTACATGGGTACCTTAAATATATAAAAAAATAATAATATAGTGGATGTGCATCTTGATGGGATGCAGTTTGTGGGGATGGGGACAATTGTGGGCGCTCACTCAGGTTGAATTGGATGGACTGGTGTCTTTATTCAACCTTACTATGTAACTATGTCCGCGGTCCCTGACCATCCCTTATATCGTGTCCGCAGTCTCTGACCATCCCTTGCATCGTGTCCGCAGTCTCTGACCATCCCTTGCATCGTGTCCGCAGTCTCTGCCCATCCCTTGCCCTTGTATCATGTCCGCAGTCTCTGACCATCCCTTGTATCATGACCACCTAAAAGCAAATAGACTGTGCACTTTGAAAGTACAGTTGCATTCATTTTCCTTGCAGATTAATAAATGAGATGAAGCTACAGTTTTTAAAAAAAATAATCATGTGCAAGGGAAGTATATTTAAAAAAACAAAAAAAAAAAAACAGCATGCACATGACTGGATGCTGGAAATCAACTAAGCTCTAGGAAAAAGTTGTGCAACTACACTAGCAAAGTACACAGTCTATTTGCCTTTAGTAAATCAATCCCAAAGTGTGAAACAAACAGCATGGGCACTCACATGAGTGTAGACAGGTAGGCCGCACACCCCATAAATTGCAAAAAATTATACAAGAACCCCCTAACGGAGCTTTAAAGCAGCCAATGAAGTACAATATCGGTAGTTGAAAAAATTCAGTTTTATTAGTACAAAAAATGTATAAATAGCAAATTATAAAAATCGCTAAGGATAAATACTGACTATTCGAGTCAAGACGTGACCTGAATATGACATACCATTACGGTGAACAAAGCATACAATTGAACCAAGTGCCAGACACAATGCATTAAAGGGCGACCAAGGTTATCTTAAATGTTAAATTCTTAAAATAAATAGCAACAGATATTTCCTATGAATGAGGGTAATACAATACATGTATGTGGAACAACATTTGTATACGTGAATCCTGACGCGTTTCGACCCTTCCCGGGTCCTCTTCAGAGGATGGTTGTCCACTGTGAAAAGGTCAACATGTGTCAAACATAGCATCAAATCCAACAGGGGAACTGAGGAGAAACTGTACCACCTAAAATAAAATAATCTACAATGCTTTAATTGAACGCGGAAACGTCAGAATTCCTATAATAGGTAACTATATGATCCAGGCAACTTTAGTAGATGGTGCACATATATAAGTTTGGTACTGTTGGATTTGATGCTATGTTTGACACATGTTGACCTTTTCACAGTGGACAACCATCCTCTGAAGAGGACCCGGGAAGGGTCGAAACGCGTCAGGATTCACGTATACAAATGTTGTTCCACATACATGTATTGTATTACCCTTATTCATAGGAAATATCTGTTGCTATTTATTTTAAGAATTTAACATTTAAGATAACCTTGGTCGCCCTTTAATGCATTGTGTCTGGCACTTGGTTCAATTGTATGCTTTGTTCACCGTAATGGTATGTCATATTCAGGTCATGTCTTGACTCGAATAGTCAGTATTTATCCTTAGCGATTTTTATAATTTGCTATTTATACATTTTTTGTACTAATAAAACTGAATTTTTTCAACTACCGATATTGTACTTCATTGGCTGCTTTAAAGCCCCGTTAGGGGGTTCTTGTATAATTTTTTGCAATCCCAAAGTGTGGTTAAAATGAATTTGTAAGGCCCAATTCAGATCTTTCCAGTCTCATTTGTTAAAGTGGTTATGAACCCTGACAGGCCTCAGGTGGTACACAGAGATGAAGCAAATTCTACGCGAGTTGTACCGGTTTATCTATGGCTGTCTTACCCCTACATCCATTCAAAATGAAGAATTTACACAGGATCTCTCAGCTCTGAAAAGCAGGGGGCTGAGAGCTGAAGTTACATCAGTGAGGAGAGCTGATAGGAAGGAAGGGACCCCCCCTCCCCCCTTTCACACAGCTTACAGGAACAGAGCTGGGGCTGTCAATCTGCTGGAGATCCCACCTGTCACCATTTTTCTCTTGGTGTCAGGAAAAATTGTCAGTAGTGACTCATGCTTATAGCAGAGGAACGAAGTAGCAGACAGAAATGACACAATGCTCTGGATGGAGACAAGCACACAATATAGAGGGATATGCTTTGTTTAGGTTTCATATCTGGAGGTTTACAACCACTTTAAGGTAGCCTATTGATTTAAATAGACTGCCAACACACCACAATGGACCAGAAAATGCAGCGGCAGCATTTTTTTTTTTTTGCAGCACACTAAAACACAAGGTATACATTTTTTTTTAAATCTAAGTATATACGGAAGCTGTTCTACTGAAAAAAAAAAATTCACATACAGCCAAGCCTGGGGGACCTACTTTTGCCTTTTTTTTTTTTTTTTTTTTTTTTTAAATTGTAGTTAAAATGTATGTACATGGGAATCCCCTTTTAGACAGTTGGCATCAAAAAGGGTATTCCGGTTAGAGGATTTCCCCTCAGCAAAAACTTGACTGTTGGAATTTTATAAAAAAAAATAAATAAAAAGATTTAACGTGACATACATTTAAATGCAATGTGTGCTTGTTTTAGGAAAGTAAAAGAAGCTGCAGGCTGATGAGCCCTTCTCTACACCTATTAGCATGTCCTTTGCTAGCATACAGTATGCGTGCCGATTCTTTCACTGCCAGTCTGAGCTTTGCTGTACAGGGGATTGCGAGTTAAATGCAGATACCTACCGACTAGTTGCTGTTGAAAATATGCTTCATTATTTATTTGTTTTTTAAATTAATACATACCTGAATAAATCTACCTAAAGCTAATTTTTACATTTAAATATCTTTGGTTTTGATATTCCAGAACTAGCATACCATGTTCAAATAGACACGACTGAAAATATCCCAAATAGTTTGAACCCTGTGTATAATTTGCCCAGTGCTTAAAGACCATTGGCTATCTAGGGTATGATAATGCAGATAAAAGTGGCAGGAAATAAGATTAGGAAGAACTCCAACACAAATACCACCATCAATTTAAAGCTGAATTAAACCCACAAGCAAACATTTATTATTTTGCAGCTTACCAATTCCTAGATGTTCTATTTTGTTACGGTGATGTAGCCAGCAAAAACTGTTTGCTGTAATGGATTATAAAAGTGTGAACTGGAGTTAGATTTAGATGCACTAACGAAGGCAGCTAATACATTTAAACACTCCCCCCCCCAGACAGACAATGTTGCTGTCTGATGTGTCTCCTGTGCCCCTTCCTCCAGAGTTGTATCTCATTAAGGCACATGAGTGCGTTTCCAAAGTCACAATTTCCAGTGCAACTTTGGAAGATGACTTTGGTGCGACTTTGATCTGACTTTACAGTCTTTGGATCAATGTCGCATCAAAAGTCGGCCCAAAGTAGTGCAGAAACCTTTTCTGAAGTCGCAGCGACTTCTGTAATGTCAGTAGGAATGGCGCTTATAGAACAACATAGAATGTCTTGCAACTTGGGGTCTCACAAGTCGGATCCCAAGTCACAGAAGTGTGAAAGGAGCCGAATACAGTAGGTGTGTTACTGGCCAGGTCACCAGATGAAAGCGGGGGGGGGGGAGCTAAAGAAAACTGATGCAGCAACCACATCTAATGATTGGCAAGCTGCAATATAATATATTTTTGGTTTTGGGTCTAGGAAGGCTTAAAAAAAAAAAAAGTGTTTGGTCATGTATACCAGTAGGGACTGGCCAGAGAGGGATCACTGACACAGCTGGCCAGCTTGGACATATATTGCAATGTAGGCTAAGAATTCCCATTTTTAGAAGCAAGTTTTCCATGAATAGGGTAATTAGCATCAGCACCTCTTTAGTATTTCATGTGTTGTATATATAAAATTATAACACTCATACCTGTTTCAACTGCATGGTGCAGACTGCCGCACGAACATTTACGTCGACAGAATGGCACAGACAGACAAATTGGCGTACAGGTACGTCCCTTTAAATATACAGCCACCGCCGGCGGGCGCGACCACGATCGTGGGTCCTGCGGACTCCATGCCTGCAGGGATACCCGTGATAGTCTCACGGAGAAGAAGAATGGGGAAATACTGATGTAAACAAGCATTTCCTCATTCTTCCTAGTGACAGGACACTGATCACAGCGCCCTGTAATCGGGAGTGATGATCAGTGTCGTGTCACATGTAGCCCATCCACCCCCCCCCCCCCCCAGTTAGAATCACTCCCTAGGACACACTTAACCCCTACAGCACACCCTTCTGGTTAACCCCTTCACTGCCAGTCACATTTACACAGTAATCAATGCATTTTTAAATGTGTATAAATGTGAATGGTCCCAAAATAGTGCCAAAAGTGTCCAATCTGTCTGCCATAATTTTGCAGTCACGATGAAAAAAAAAAAAATTGCTGATCGCCGCCATTACTAGTAAAAAAAATAAAAAAATAAAAAATAAAATAAAAAATTCCATAAAACTATCCCCTATTTTGTAAACGCTATAACTTTTGCGCAAACCAAACGATTGCGATTTTTTTACCAAAAATATGTAGAAGAATACGTATCGGCCTAAACTGAGGAAAAAAAATATGTTTTTTTATATATTTTTTGGGGATATTATAGCAAAAAGTAAAAAATTATGCTTTTTTTTCAAAATTGTCGCTCTTTTTTGTTTATAGCGCTAAAAATAAAAACCGCAGTTTCCTCCTGCAAGGCAACGTCATAATGTGTTAATATAAACCGCATACTAGCACATTATGAAAGACCTCCGGGGGTGCGCCATCACCGCTGCAGAGGCTTCGATCTTCCTTTTGGGTTCAGGGGATGTGGCCACTTGAATGGCTGGGCCATGATGACGTCACTCCCACGCATGTACGTGGGGACCACAGCATGGTGCTCTGAAGGAACGGCATCGGTATATAGTTCCTTCAGAGTGCATGCACCGGTGATGTCAACGGCTGCTGCTCACTAGAATATCTTCTAAACAGTGCACGTTTAAGAGATATTCATTTTACCTACAGGTGAGCTTACATGTAGGTAAAAATCAAAATGCAGAGCTTACTACTGCTTTAAGTGCCGTGAGCTACACGTGATTTTAAATTTTTAAGGCTGGTTGTGCAGATGGTTTTTTAAGTTGTACAACAGGTGAAAGTGAGCGCTGAGCCAAACACAGTTATAGATTAACAACCAGTAAAGGAAATATGAGGGGTATATTGGAGATAAGAATTAAAATAAAAATTAAAATAAATTTAAAAACAATTCCGATGATAGATGAACATAGGTCGATCAGCGAAAAATTATACATTTTTTAAAAAGTCCATATAAGCTGGAAAAATGTCCATAATAACTGTAAAATACTGACCACATTAGAAGGCTGCCCTGATTAGAGAAAAGAAGTAGTCCTCTGGGTACTGTAACATAAGAACACAAGGCGCCACTCTAAGTGCAGAATGCCATAAAATTTATTAAAACAAATGAGGAAA
>JBBDGP010001429.1:1550000-1812500 GCA_037952835.1 Lithobates septentrionalis | reverse complement strand
GTGTATGCTGTACATGGATTTGCTACTTTAAAGGGCTGGTTCACACCAGATGCAGTCCAGTGCGTTTTTCTTAACCTGCATCATAAATGCATGAACAGTGGTTTCCATGTATACCAGTGGACCTAGTTAATCACCAGTGCAGTGCGTTCCAGTGCAGTCAACAAATGTAAAACATGCTGCATTTTTTTTCTACATGGAACACACCTGGAAGGCAGCAAAACTCATCAAGAATGCTCTGGAACACATTGAAAACACCCGTAAACGTGCATGCAGAAATTCATCTGAAACACTTTTCTAGTCTGCAATACTTCTGAGGAGAGTTATGAAAGGTGCGTTTGGCTATAAAGCTGTGTTAAGGTGTGTGTATTTTTCCCCAGTAACCTAGAAACAATAAGGTCCCTTTCTCACTGATGCGCCTTTGTTGCAATCCTATTGACTTACAATGGAAAGTGCATTTTTGGTGCACTTTTGAGCCCCCCCGGTTTCTGACAGTGAAGGCAATTAGGGATAAATCTGTGCAGCAGCATTAGGACTGGGATGAAGACTACATTTTTTGCTTTTTTTTTTTTTTTTTTTTTTTTTTTAATTTTATGCCTGGAGAAACATGAAGACTGCTCTTCCTGACCAACCTGTTAAAATGCTAGTTGCCTGATGGGCAAACTTGTCCAATCCTCTGAATCGCAAATCTGGAACATGCTTGCAGCCAATGAAGTCAGAGCTCATTATTGCATATTTGTTGTTTGGCCACTAACTCAGGAAGAATCAAAGCCACTAGATCAGTATGCCAGCCAAGCAGTAAGAAGGGTTGCTGGTTTGAATCCCAACCACAACACTACCTGCCTGGAGTTTGCATGTTCTCCCTGTGCCTGCGTGGGTTTCCTCCGGGTACTCCGGTTTCCTCCCACATTCCAAAGACATGCTGGTAGGTTAATTGGATCCTGTCTAAATAATCTCTAGTATTTATGAATGTGATTTAGGGACCTTAGTTTGTAAGCTCCTTTGTGAATGTACAATGTATATGTAAAGCGCTGTGTAAATTGACGGCGCTATATAAGTACCTGAAATAAATAACATGTTCCACAAGGAGTATATAGGCTATCTTTCTAAGCTCTACACCTGAATGTAGTCATTTCCTGTCTCGAATATTCCAATGAAATTCCTGTCATTACTTGTGTTATGGAAATGATTAAGAGCTCCAATCGAGCCCAAGGTTATCTGCTGCTGTCTCTAATTTGAAAAGTGTTGATATGCATGCATATAAAAGTAAACACTCTGAGACACGCTCAGCACCGCTACTTGTTACACTTCTGATTTATTCAAGGCGGTGTTAATGTTTTATACACACAAATACGTCATTGCTATGTTAGTCTAATAGGTACATCTCATTGGTTAAGAAGGAAAAGAAGATGGAGAATTTTCATAACGAGGTCTGACTGTCTTTAGTTTTATCTTCAGTTCCGCGTTCTTCTGATGTGTGGGATGTAGGGGGTACCCGCCATCTTGAGAAAATATAGGAACAGAGCTAATCTGTATACTTATATAATGAGTAAGGAGAAAAATATGTATGCACATAAGAAAATAGACATTTTCAGATTACTATTATTATTATTATCTACATCACATTCCTTCACACTTGGATTTACTAACCTTGCATGTTTTCCCGCAGGTCAGCCAGGGATTTATTATATTATAAAAGAGGTGAATTAAGGAGTAGTAGCCACGTTTCTATTAGTTTCGGTTTGGCAGATGATCAGTTGGTGGTTAAAATGTTAGTTCTTGATTACATTTGGGAGCTAAGGCTCTGAAAAATGTCCAGAGTAGATTTGGGCATTGAATAAACACCCCAGGGATGAATCGCAGTGTGTGACCATATACACCTCATTTGTTTCCAGAGTTAAGTTTTGCAGAAAAAAAATCTTTCATAGTGTTTCATGGTGTACGCCAGTACTGAAAGCTTTCTGGTTCTTGGGTTTCCTGAGTTCTTGGTCTGGCTTGGTTTTCTAATTCAAACTTTAGTACATTGTAAATGAAAGTTTTTATTGTTTGAAAAAATGAACTAGCCCTTATAAAGAGCATGGTACCTTATCTAATTTAATGGGTAAGAAGACGTATTCTGGACTTGCATGCCTGCAGTTGTGGTTTTCCGGGACACAGAGATCCATAGCCATACATTCTCTGTTACGGCTTATGGCTGCAGTTATAACACAAGCAATTATCTCTACATAAACCTATTTATGTTCTTTAAAAGGAAGGGGAACTTGGAGCGTGACTCTGCACACTGAAGCAGATCAATTAAGATCTCTGGTAGGAGATCCATTTGTGTTATTTACTGTGGAAAAGCAAGCATACACTCCAAGCTTGCCATAGATTGCTCCCAGCATGTGCCTGTTTTCCAATTTCACTAACTTGTTGTTGGTTAAACAATGATAAGAGAGTCAGCAGGCAGCAGCGGCTGTTAGTGAGAATTGTGTGTGCTGTAACTACAGTGTAGCATAATAAAGATGGTTAGAGGGGGGTAAACTCATTTTCTATATAAACTGAAGAAAACCAGATCGATAGGGGGGAACGTGTTGATATTAGTGGTATTTCTTTTTAGTTTGCCATGAAATAAAGCTACCTATCATTTTTCCACGTGTATAAACCCAGTACAGTTATGATAAATAGTATTACAGTGGATTTAAATTTTACTTCTCTTGATCAAAGTAAAGCGATTTAATTTGCCATCCGCAAAGAGAAAAAAAGACTGCATAACTATACACCCTCTTAAAGTCAGTATTAGTATATGACTCTGTCAGCAATGGAGTCCAATTGTGTGCCAGCTTTTTATATCTGGACACTAGAGCTGCACAATCCTGGCTAAAATGAGAATCGCAATTTTTTTTTTTTTGCTTAGAAGATAAATCAAGTTTCTCTCGGCGTAACATCATCTTTCACATTAAAACAAAAAAATTGGGCTAGCTTTACTGTTTCATTTTTTTTTTAATGCTTTGAAGTGTATTTTTTCCCAAAAAATTGCGTTTGAAAGACCGCTGGGCAAATACGGTGTGCCATAAAATGCAGCAATTGACATTTTATTCCCTAGGGTCTCTGCTAAAATATATATTATGTTTGGGGGTTCCAAGTAATTTTCTAGCAAAAGTTATTGATTTTAACTTAAACAAGTGTCAGAAAAAGATTTAGATTTTAAGTGGTTAAACTTCCTGCATTTACACTTGTTAAAAACTTGGCAGACTGCCTGGATTTTTTCTTTACACACAGAAATTTAGCCCTTTGATCTAAGACAGAAGAGTTAGTTACAATGTTTCATGTTAAAAACTTGGCAGACTGCCTGGATGTTTTCTTTTGACAGCTGAGTGAGCAGATAAGGCCCCATGCACACGAGACGCTGGTGCAAACTCTGCTGAAAGCATGTTTTTAAAAGCTGAAACTGGCGTTTAGAAACGCCCGCTTCGCCGTGTTTGCATGCCGCGTTTAGCGGCGTTTTACTGCATTGGCATCTAGAAGCGTTTTGTTAAGATAACATCAAGACCCTCCCCAAGGTCAAAAATCAGTATTATTTAACTCTTTCAGCCATTTTGTGAGACCAGAGTAAGTAGCAGCAGCTGAGAGAGCAGAAGTGTACTTGTATTTAGCATGTCACTTGCCACGTCACCTGCCACAAGTTGGGGATTGTCATTTGCAACGTCACTGACACAAGTTCTGGATTTCCACTTGCCACGTCACTTGCCACGCCACCTGCCACAAGTTGCTTGTTCAAATCTAACAACCTATGGGTCAAATTCCAGTTATACTTCGGATAACCGCAATGCTAGTGGTGTATTTGATTGGATCAAGGGCTCATTAGGTTATATAAATGGTCTATGAATCATTGCAAGGAATTCCAATTGTTTAAAATATTTTTTTTAATGGTTTTTCATCATTTGCCATCATTTTTGAGATTTTTAATGTAAAAAAAATAGGGCACCTTTTAAAAACCGCTTATAAAAGCAAATGCGGTATCGTCGTTTGGCGTCTGAAACATGGAATACTTTTGCATCTGAACCCATTTTTTTGCTTCTGGAAAAACGAGGTTAAACGCAACTGCCTAAAAACGTAAAAAAAAAAACGAGACTGTGTACATGGACACATAGGATAACATTGAATGAGGTCAGGGGCAGTTAAAAAAAAGTGTCCAACTGCCTCTGAACGCGCGTTTAACAGCGTCTCGTGTGCATGAGGCCCAAGTCTCTCCACTTGTTATATGAAAGAATTGGCAAACTCTGCAATAGAGATGTCAGAGGGGTTGAATCGAGATTACGATTTTTTAACAATTAATTGTGCAGCTCTACTGGACACTGTCATTTCTCTCTCATTCAGCTCTACAAAATGGCTGAAGCCGTGTCAGGTTACATGGCGATAGTGTGTGAACCACCACATTTCTCCGGATTCCTCTGAAACTGGACTCATGTCACAGGAGGCGTCAGGTGAAATTTCTTCATTGAGAGATCTGTGAAATCCTTTTTTAGAGCACAATTTGATTTCCCCAAACATTTTTGCTCTGTGCTGTTTGAAATATCAGGTTCTATTTCAATGAAATGATGGAGTGGCAGGTTCAGATTTTTAGCAAAGATGCCTTTTTAATTTTATCAGAACTTTAGATTTCAGTTTTTACCAGTGTTGGCGAGTTTAGTCATCATGCATTATTTTCTTTACTTCTGCTGAATTTTGTGATGTTTTAATATCTTACAACTAAATGTAAACTTGGCCATAGATGGATTAAAATTTGGCCGGTTCAGCAGGAACCAGTCAAATTTTGATCCATCTATGGCCAGTCCTGTTAAAGAGCAGCCGATCTACTGATGGAAAAACGGGAGCTATTCCTGCGCTACCAATTTGGAAAAAAGTGTGGTAATCGTATAAACTTCTAACTGCAATTCAAAAGATGTATAAACCATCTGCACCCGGACAGCTGCATGCACCAAAATCAGGGCCCAGACACAAGCCCGGAGCAAAAAAATTAAAAAGGGAGGGGTGCTGCGCTAACCAGAGGGTCTATACTCATTAATTTCTTATAATTGTGGGATCAAAGGCCTCAGTGTAATAGAATAAATACACGTATAAAAATCGCATGAGTTGGAGTGTTTAAAACGCATAGGTGAAAGTGGTATCTAAAACATAGGGGCAGGGGTGGTTGGTGATAGAAATATAAACAATATGTATCAATTGATCCAAACAGGTGATAAATATAAACAATAAAACATGTGACTAAAAATCATTCAATCCAGTATATCCGATATGTTAAAGTGCTAGTGCTCTCGTGCCTTAAATAAACTAAAATACAATATAATACAGACCGGTGCATGAATAGAACAATATTGCATGAAAAAAATCAATATATCAAGTGAAAAATGAGAGAGGCATAATCGCCAAATCCTGGTGTTGCAACAAGTGCAAAGTGAAAACTCAGTGTGGATGATCCAGTGAATAAATGTAATACAATATAATTGCTAGTGTCCAAAAAAAATTATATCAAGTGTCCAAAGAACAAAGTGCAACCAAGGACAAATCTTATCAATGGTGCACAGAAGTGCTCAAACACAGCAATAAATAACAGTGGGGTGGTGATATGCAGACAAAACACTCTGTGTCCTCTTCATGCAGCATGCGCTAGTGTAGGTAATGGCCCCTTACCTAGCGGTGCTAGGTCAACCGCATATAAGTTGTTTAATCGCAAGGTCCTGGGTCTCTACTGCGTCTCTGTGTCCACGCTTGCCGACTCTACAGGATCCTAATTGCAGGCTGGATGTATCTAGTTATGGTCCTGGGACAGTGCGGCTCCTAGCTCCTCCACATCTCATCTCAAGTGTATAAAACATAGGACAAGGTACCCAAATCGTGAAGTATGTATTATAAGAGTCACTTTATTCATATACACATATGGACAGAGTACTCACATTGAGCAGTTTGTATCACAACGTTGTATCCTACGAGCGGCGAGCTCGTAATGCATTCAGCAGAGAAGAAAACGAAACAAGCCTATTCCGTCCCACGGACGGAATAGGCTTGTTTCGTTTTCTTCTCTGCTGAATGCATTACGAGCTCGCCGCTCGTAGGATACAACGTTGTGATACAAACTGCTCAATGTGAGTACTCTGTCCATATGTGTATATGAATAAAGTGACTCTTATAATACATACTTCACGATTTGGGTACCTTGTCCTATGTTTTATACACTTGAGATGAGATGTGGAGGAGCTAGGAGCCGCACTGTCCCAGGACCATAACTAGATACATCCAGCCTGCAATTAGGATCCTGTAGAGTCGGCAAGCGTGGACACAGAGACGCAGTAGCGACCCAGGACCTTGCGATTAAACAACTTGTATGCGGTTGACCTAGCACCGCTAGGTAAGGGGCCATTACCTACACTAGCGCATGCTGCATGAAGAGGACACAGAGTGTTTTGTCTGCATATCACCACCCCACTGTTATTTATTGCTGTGTTTGAGCACTTTCTTCTGTGCACCATTGATGAGATTTGTCCTTGGTTGCACTTTGTTCTTTGGACACTTGATATAATTTTTTTTGGACACTAGCAAGTATATTGTATTACATTTATTCACTGGATCATCCACACTGAGTTTTCACTTTGCACTTGTTGCAACACCAGGATTTGGCGATTATGCCTCTCTCATTTTTCACTTGATATATTGATTTTTTTCGTGCAATATTGTTCTATTCATGCACTTTATTACATTCATCGGTCTGTATTATATTGTATTATTTTAGTTTATTTAAGGCACGAGAGCACTAGCACTTTAACATATCGGATATACTGGATTGAATGATTTTTAGTCACATGTTTTATTGTTTATATTTATCACCTGTTTGGATCGATCTACTGATGGGTTGTAAGTGTAAACCAATAAACTAATTTGGACTTATCATTTGGTCTGGTGTCCCTTCCATTGCATGTTTTTTAAGGATTTGTAGGTGATATACCCATACCTCAAAAGTCGACAACCACTACCTCAGAGGAAGCTAGTAGGGTACTAGAAGTCTTTTTCTAATAATCTTTTGTTAATTCCTGGAACATTCACATAGAAGTAGAGAAATGTTACTTGCTGCCAAAATTAACGACTTTCCATTTTAAAGAGCATTTATAGTGTAATCACTGTGTTGATGCCTACTCTGTAGTTCACGGACCGGTTTTATTGTCAAATTGCGTAAATCGTTGCATCTACTCCCAGAAGGATTTGCCCCCTTCCTGAACAGAGCACTTTTTGCGATTCGGCACTGCGTCATTTTAACTGACAATTGTGCGGTCATGCGACGTTGCACCAAAACAAAATTGACGTCCTTTTTTTCCCACAAATAGAGCTTTCTTTTGGTGGTGTTTGATCACCTTTGTGGTTTTTATTTTTTGCGCTATAAACAAAAAGTGACAATTTTGAAAAAAATATTTTTTACTTTTTGCTACAATATCCTCAAAAAATTAAAAAAACAAACATTTTCCTCAGTTTGGCCGATAAAATAGAGGATAGATTTATGGAATTTTTATTAATTTTTTTATTAGCTATAGTGGCGATCTGCGATTTTTATCTAGACTGCAACATTGCGCCTGACACATCGGACACTTTTGACACTATTTTGGGACCTTTGTCATTTATACAGCGATCGGTGCTAATAAAAAATGCACAGATTACTGTGTAAATGACACTGGCAGGGAAGTAGTTAAAAACTAGGGGGGATCAAGGGGTTAATTGTGTCTTAGGGAGTGATTCTAACCGTGGGGGAGGGGTGGGTGGGAACACTACAACATGACAGAGATCACTGCTCCCGATGACGGGGAGCAGTAGATCTGTCATGTTGCTAGGCAGAACAGGGAAATGCCTTGTTTACATAGGCATCTCCCCGTTCTGCCGCTCTGTGACACGATCGCGTGACCCGTGGGCACGGTCACGCAGCAGGCGCGCGCGCCCACTAACCCCACAAATTAATGGGGACGTACAGGTACGCCTATTTGCCCACCACTGCCATTGTGCCGATGTATAGCATGCAGCGGTCGGCAAGTGAATAAAGTGATTGTAAAGTCTCGCTTGGGAAAAAAAAAATGTTATACTTGCCTGCTCTATGCAGTTGGTTTTGCACAGGGCAGCCTAAATCCTCCTCTTCTCTGGTCCCTCTTCGGTGCTCCTGGCCCCTCCTTCCTGTTGAGTGCCCCCACAGCAAGCAGTTTGCTATGGGGGCACCCGATTTACAGCTCCCTGTGTTCATTCAGACACAGAGCCGTGACCCGGCCCCACCCCCCTCTCCTAATTGGCTGGCTGATTTTGATAGCAGCAGGAGCCAATCGCTCAGTGATGCTGTCTCAGCCAATGAGGGGAGTCCTGGGAAGCTTAGACACTCCTGCAACAATGCTGGATAAAGACGGGCTCAGATAAGTACTAGGGGGGGGCTGAAGGGGGGTGCTGCACACAGGTTTTTTTAATCTAAATGCTTTAAGATTAATAAACCTTCTGCCTTTACAATCCCTTTGTCTGAAGCTATATCAGAGGAAAATGCTGCTACTTCCCACTTGTATATCTAAGTATTTTTTAGTGTGGATTTTTTTTGCTTTGGATTCTGTTTATTTTTTTTTCCACCTGATTTTATCTACCCTACACTAATGTACCTTGCTCTCTCCAAGTCTTGCTTTCATTTGGAAGCAATAAATGGCATGTTAACATGGCTCTTTTGACTTATTAAGCATGCTGGCCTTTAGGTGTGAGCTATCCCATGAGATGTCTGGTTACTGTGTTCAATTTAAACCGCTGGATGATGGCCTCTTCCCCTTTGAGAAATATCTACACTACCAATTGCACACCTTTCAAAGTTTTTTATTTAACCAAAACAATAGTTTAGTTCATGGTAGAGCTGCACAATTAATCATCAAGAATCGCTATCGTGATTAATCGTCAAGAATCGTTATCACGATCTTGACTAAAGTGTTTCACAATTCTTTCAATGCAAAGAATTCTCTCTGCTCTTCTGAAGCCACAGCCCTCAAAAGAAAGGAAGAGAAAAACTGGGCAGTCTGCCAAGAAACATAAAATTCTTTATCAGTTGAACTTGAGTATAAACATTGTAACAATTTGTCAATGGAATAGACTTCCTGTGTAAGTGAAAAAAGTTTAACAACTTAAACACTAAACCTTTTTCTGACATTTGTTGGTTTCAAGTTAAAATCATTCTTTTTTGCCAGAAAATTACTTAGAACCCCCAAACATATATATTTTTTAGTAGACACCCTAGAGAATAAAATGGTGGTTGTTGCAATATTTTATGTCACACTGTATAAAATAATCTAACCAGTAAAGTTTGCCCATTTTTTTTTTTTTTTTTTTGTATAATGTGAAAAATTTTACGTCACGAGAATCGTGATCTTTTTATCCTAAGCAAAAACATTGTGATTCTCATTTTGGCCAGAATCGTGCAGCTCTAGTTCATGGGTGACTGCCTGCAGGCTGAATCACCCACTGACCGCTTATGATTTATGGTTACACCCTGGTGTTAAAGGGTTATATAATAGCAGCTCCCTCCTCTATAGTAAATGGCATTCAACTTTTTTTGGCATAGCAATGCACCTGTGTGTGGCTGCTTATGGGTAACGAATTGAATTTACTGATGGCCCTGCAGTGTTTTCACCCTCCTAGAAAAAGACCTGTCAGCTGCTAGGCATTTCTCATTGACTTAATTGAAGCACATTTACTTGTTTCTAATGATGGTATAAGCTGAAGATTTCTAAAGCTGGCCATACACCATACAATTTTCCTGTTCAATTTTCTTTAGATTTACCTTCAACTATGTAGTACAAGGGCCTGCCTGATTGCATCCAAATTGAAAGTGTTTAGGTTTCACCTCATATTATATGGTTTTGGTAAATCTAAAGGAAAGTTGAACAGGAAAATTGAATAGTGTATGGCCAGCCTAAGTTATGCATTTTGGGTATAGTTCTACTTTAACTTGCACCATGCACCATGCTGTGTCCATCATGACAAGGTTCTTTGTTTTGTTTTTTTCATTTAGATTCTGTTAGGGAGAATACAGCAATACTTCTTGGCATGTGTCTACAAGTAACTGGCTTTATTATTTGCATAATGCTATATTCTAGGGATGCACCGATACCAGTTTAAGACAAAGTACAAGTGCCGATACCAATTACTAATACCTTACTCTGCTTTTGCCCTGGTGATTTAGTGGTAGCCCAGCAGGGTATATGTTTTATATATTTATTTATAAATTTAATATTTATTTTTACATTTTTAACTTCTTTACTTCACTAAACTTATTTGCTATGCCTCTGTCCTGGTGGTGGTAGGCCAGTAATCATAAAATCAATCATTGCCCTTGGATGCATTTATTTTTTACCCATGACGCCCAGCTCACCTGCCTCTGCCCTGGGGTAGAGCACTTGCCAGAGTTTCTGCCATCCGTATCTCACGTCTAACACTGCTGCGCCCCTTGCACGACATCCTCCTGTGTCTTTCTCCAAAGACGGTGGTTACTTGAAGGTCTGTGGACTTGAAGGTATTGGTTTTAGCATCGGAGCATTTGCCCAAGTACGAGTACTTGTGCAAACGTGTAGTGTTGGCATCAATACTGGTATGTAATTGTTTCCGAGGCTCACTTATGAGTATTACAGCAACCATTTAAAGTAAAGTCCTGCTTTTTCATTGAATTAATAAAACCTAGTCATGCAGCCATTTTTCTGTGAAACCTGCCATGTGTTTGTCTTTTAGTCAATGCGTTCATTCCTCTGGTATCCAATATTTGGTTTCAATATTTGGGCAGTCACTTTACTATTTTGAGCGTCCTGTGTGATTGCCACAAGATCGGGACTTTTGCTAGCATTTAGCAGGTGTGGCATTATTGACCTTTTTTATTCGTTCTTTTGGAACTGCGAGTTGTCAAACTGTACAACTAAGGGATTGTCTAGTACCCCTTAGTGTCACTATTTCAATTAAACCCATAACCCCCACAAAATTGAATTATCGCAGGTCCCACCTTAGGTATATATGTTTTTGTGGCCACATTCCCTCCATCAATTCGCAGAAGGATTAGGATAAATCTTTGAGAGTTTCTCTGTTACTCTGTACCTCGAAAGTTTGTAACAAGTCTCTTGTGTTTTCAATTGAATTCAGGAGGTATGTGTCAGTTTGGCAAGCTGGCTGTTGCATTACTTTTGAATCGCTGACCAGGAACAAGTATGTAAAGTTGGAGTAATGTCATTACTCCTGATCTGCACACTTTGTTCTTGGTTAGTAACTTGAAATAATGCACAAATATGCCATCCAGGCTGAAAGCACTTTTAGGGTTCAAAGTCACCAGTGGGGATGGTTCCTAAGACCTAATCTTGTTGGGATCTCTTGCTTAATAGGCTCTTCTATTTAACTTGAACAGTGAATTGATTTTCCAGGCTCTTGGGTGATGTTTACCCCCATTGTGAGACACTTGTTCTGCATTTTTTTTTTTTTTTTTTTTTTTTTGGCGAATTAAACTCAATCATTCCCTACAAAAGTGCTCATAGAAATCAATTTTTATCTGAGTTAATGGGCCGAAATACCTTTTTTCCTTTGTTGCTGGTATTTCTTCAGTTTTCCTGATATTGGGAGCTGCATTCCACAGTTTAAAATAGATCTATGAAAGAGGGTATCCCACTGAGTTGCACTATGGTCCCTTGAGTTCCAGGGATTAGAGTCGCAATATCCCAACATCATTTCTTTTTTACCTGATTGTCGCAGATTATAACATTCATTTTTTTTTTCTCTGTATTAAACCATGAAAAGCTCAGAAATAATGAAATGTCGTATCTGCTATTGAAAATAGTGATTTCTGAATCAAAATTTAAAGCATTTGTTCCTATGTTGATATCGGTGGTAAAGCTTATGTGCTGGAAAATTGGATTGTTCTATTAATAGTGCAGTTTTGACATGCCTGACGTGGTTTTTCCCCATTATCTGTAAAGGTTATGCATTCCTGCTCTTTCAAGAGGAAACATCCGTACAAGCTCTGATTGACGCCTGCTTAGAGGAGGATGGCAAGCTTTACCTGTGTGTATCCAGCCCCACCATCAAAGACAAACCTGTAAGAATCACTTGATCTAACCTGTTACGAAGAAAAAAAATAGACTTGGAATGATAACTTATAATATCCAGGGCCTTATGTCCTGCTTTTTTTTTTTTTTCCCCACTTTATATGGCCACCTCTGTATATGTACATATGTCAGATGATCTGAATGTGGATTGCAAGTTTGGACAGCAAGTTTACCCACTTGCTGTCCAAGCTAATTCTGACATTTCTCACATACATGTAAAAATCAGCTTTTTTATGCTACAAAATTACTTAGAACCCCAAAATTATATATTTTCTGAAAGCAAAGTCCCTGGAGAATAAAATGGTGGGTGTTGCAGTATTTTACGCCACACAATATTTGCACTGTGGTTTATCAAAGATCAAAGTTTGCAGAAAAAAATACTTTAATGCTTTTTGGTGCACACAACCACAATATAATACAATTTTTTGGTAAAATACAATAGATGTTACATCAAGTAAATGGATACCTAATTTGCCACGCTTTAAGATTGTGCATGCCAGTGGAATGGTAACAAACTACAGTACATTAAATTATCCATAGGTGAAGATTTAAGAGCCTTTACAGGTTACCAGTTTAGAGGTACAAAGGAGGTCTGGCACTAGAATTATAGCTCTCACATTTGCAGCAATACCTCATGTTCACATTTGTGTGCATTAATGGGGGCTCTTTAACATTGTTTTATTATTTATTTTATTAATTTTTTTTTTCCACTGTCTTGTAATAGCACGGGAGGTCCTCTTTAGTGCCCGCCAAAGCATCTGATCAAACCAAGATTGATCTGAGTCGCTGCTTTACAAGCTGGTAACAGCTTGTAAACAAACCAAAACCGGAATCCTCATCTCTTCCAGTTTCTGACGTCTCTGAGGGGAGGAGCAGAAGTTCCTCTACACCTCCTCGTGCATCCAGTACGACAGGGCAGCAGCGGGAGGAGGGGGACCCCCTTCCGCTGCCTGTAAAAGTTATTAGGCTGCAGTGTAGCTGCTTGAATCACGTTTTACTTTGTAGAGAACCGTCAGCTAAAAAGAATACCAGGATCATGACTGCAGCCAGGATCCTGATATCCCAACCCCTATCTCGAAGACCTATGAATACGTACGGCAAGCAGGAAGTGAATTTTCTAATCTAGAGTAACCTAAAGTCATCTGTGCCTCTGTGGATTTTGATTGGCAAACAGAGCAAATAGCTTTTCGTATAAACCAGACAATATGTTGAAATTCGAGGCTACGCTCCAGGCTAACCAAATGCTCCCTGGATCTGTCTTGCTCATTAAGTCTATAATCCAAAGGAATGGTCCACACCATCACTATTTATATATTTACCAAGCCAGACACTGGCTACTCCTGTGGTGTATTTGAACCAACACAAGGCTGAGTTGTAATGGCCTATGAGCAAGCCCTACTTTATGGCGACATGCATCAGAGGAGCCAGGGTCTGAAAGCTGGTTGACTTAGTAAGTAGCGGTGGTGTAGCCTTTCTTTCCATTAGACAGTCGTAAACTCTGCTTTTCATTTTTACAGTGGTATTTAACATGGTTGAAGATAGAAGGGGACTGTTCAAAGAAGCGTAACCATTGTGGTGTGCCTAGGGCAGGAAGATCATAAAATGTGAAGCTACCTATACATGTGAAACAGCAGTTGGTCTTTAGTGAACTGTTGGGTATCAAGTGAACAAGATGATAGTGTTACGCATATTTTTACATTGAGAACAGTTAGGAAAATCTAAAACTCTCATCCACCTACATCATTTAGTAGTGTCGCACCAAGAATACCTGCTGTAGATATTTGTCCCATATGTTTATTAATATTTGAACCACTGCTTCGATGATATATATCTGATGTGTATCCGTATCACTAAACATTTTTCCGCACAGCTCCGAAACTGCTGGCACTAAAGAGTTCCTCCCTAAATTTCTCCACCTTTTCAGAAGTCTGCTGAATTGTTAGCATTTTACACATCTTATGATCAGCAGCAAAGTAAACCCAAGCTTTATCCCAGAGTCTCCACATATTTTTTTTTTCTGAAATGCCACAAATTGCTTGCCAAAACAAAGGCAGGTTTTGGAACTTTCATACCAATGAAAGATAGACTATTTTGTTTGCCCATTATGCCATTGGCAAGAGGTACATACTGTACATGCTAGTCTAAAAACATCTGCTCCTCAAGAAAAGTAGGTTAAACAATACTGTTTATAGCAATTCTAGTTTTACATGAATGAATATCTGTCATTGCAGGTTCAGATCCGGCCCTGGAATCTGAGCGATAGTGACTTTGTGATGGATGGGTCTCAACCTTTAGATCCAAGAAAAACTATATTTGTTGGGGGTGTCCCACGACCCTTACGAGCTGGTAAGCACCATGTTTTTCCTGGCTCTGATGATGTTTTTAATGTAGTTGCTGCTTAAATTTTATCAAATATTTTCAGGAATTACTTAGTTGCATAGTTATTCAAGTTGAAAAAAGACACAAGTTACTCTAGTTCAACCAATAAAAGAGGGGAAAAAAATCATTCAATCCCATATACCCAGTCCTACCTATACCCACTGTATAGCATGATCCAATTTGCTACAGCAGGGGAAAAAATGTATTCCTGATCCCCCAATAGGCAATCTGATATTCCCTGGATCAACTTTACCAATAAATGTTAGTATCCAATTATATTATTTACATTTAGGAAAATAATCCAGGCCTTTTTTAAAGCAATCTACTGAGCTGGCCAGAACCAGCTCTTGAGCGAGTCTGTTCTCATAAAGCAGAACAAACCACTCCTATCCTCCAAGTTGCCTTGGCGCTTCACATGCGATTAGTGATCACACCAGCCACTTGATAGATCTGTTGAAATCTGACATAAGCACTGGAAACTGTGGCAGTCACCAGAACGTTGCCTTGAATGTAAAATAATAAACTGCACATACATTTTAAACAAAACATTGCAGGAAAGATTGCTATGTTTTTGATTTAGAAACATTTATATACTTCTAACTTTAATCTTGTTTTTGGTAAGCCGTTAAATCATCGAGTTTTGTTCTGCTTTAGGCCCCTTCCACATGGGGCAGGCTCCGTTGGAGTCCACCTGGTTAGGGTGGAATCTGTCCACTGATCCCCCTGCCCCCCCCCCCCCCGCTAAGCAGGCGGATGGCTGATACATGTCCGCTCCGCTTATGCAGAGTGGACACTGACGCAGCCCGCTCTGCTCTATGGGCGGTCAGATGTAAACGGACCACCTGTCCATTTACACCCAATGGCCATCTGGCCATCTGATCTGCCAGTTGGATGGGGAATGTATCCCCCATCCGTCTGTTTTTAGTGAATAGGATCGGATCAGATGCTGGAGCTCCATAGGGGAGACTGGGGGGGGGGGCTCTGATCAGGTCTGCCTGAAAAGCTGACAGGTGAACCCAATTGGTCTGCCTGTGTGAAAGGGCTATTAGGCTTTCAAGAGACACTGGAGGCAAAAAAAAATAGGTGACTGTACTTTGACCAGTAAGTGCAGATGGTGTTTTTTTTTCCTTTTCGTGGATTACATAGAACCTTCATACATAGATCAATAAAGAGATCATTAAATCTTCACGTTTTAGAAATCTAGCAACATTTGGAAAACTGATATTGGCCTTTTAGGCTGGGTTCACACTGCTTCCGGAAGCGGCTCACAGCAGGGGGTCTGGTGTGTCCCTGTTCTCCGTTTCAGGGCCAAGTTGGGGCCAAATTTTTGCCTGAATTCAGCCCTGAAACAGAGCCAAAGACGCACAGGACTCCTGTGCAATGCGCTCCACAGCCGCAACAGAGATATGTGAACTGGCTCCATAGAGAGCCTTCCTAATCTCCTGTCAAGCGAATTGGATGCGGGGAAAGCCACACTAGTGTGAACCCAGCCTTAGAATGTGAACTGTGTTCTGCTAGATATTTTACCCTTTGTGCACTCCTTGGTGGATTGTACATGGGGCTCATCTAGAAAGTCTCATCTAGAAAGGAGCAACCAAGATGTATTTCTTTTATTCACCATTTGTTTTATTAACCTGTCTTTCGGTTTGACAACTGGGTATTCAGGCTGAGCACTGTGCGCTTTTTGTTCCACTCTATTTAAGGACACTGTATGTAAGAAGTTGCTGCTATAGTAGTGAGAGTGACTAACAAAATGAGCTAAAAGTAAAAAAAAGAAAAGTGTATGAACAATAGAAAAAGCTGGCTAAAGAGGAAAATTAAATTTGGGGATAATTGATTAATTGGGGATTAATTAACTAATGTATACCTTTTAAACATGCAATTTAAGTGTTTAAATGTCTTTCTAATTTGTATTGGCTTTCTGCTATAATTTTAGTTGAGCTGGCAATGATCATGGATCGTCTCTATGGGGGTGTCTGCTATGCTGGCATCGATACAGATCCAGAGTTGAAATATCCAAAAGGAGCTGGTCGGGTGGCGTTTTCCAACCAACAGAGCTACATTGCTGCAATCAGTGCTCGTTTTGTTCAGCTACAGCACAATGACATTGACAAACGGGTAAGATGCTAATCAACACTGAGCTACATCATATAGAGGAGAGAACCCCACACATTCAACACCCCCTGGCCAGCCAGCTCACAGAAGAGCTGTAATGTTACCTGACTGATGACTAACTACATCTCTATCTCTCTATATAATTATAGACTTCTATCTCTATATAATATATCTATCTCTCTATATAATATATCTATCTCTCTATATAATATATAGATCAAGAAATGTATGATTGAGTGATATTGTCATAGATGGGCCATCACCTTGTCCATTATCCCCAAAAATAGAATTACCAGCTTTCCTCTCGGGTTTATCATCTTTTCCTGATTGTCATATTTTTTTTAAGGTTTACTGGTCCTTTAAGGCCAAATGTAGGTAAAGTACAACTAAATGCTCCTGTTTGACAGTCTAAACAAGTACCCAATCCAGTTACTTTGTGATGTACAAGTGTCAAAAAGTAAACAAATTTCCTTTCATTTTCTTGACTGAAACAAATCCTGAGCATATATGGCAGTGGCAACTCTGCTGTAAATTGGGTTTAGTACCACTGCCGTACCATCACAAGAAGCTACATTAGGTGGACATTACCGACAGGCTCAACATGTATTAGGGGGACTTGCGGAGGGGCTAAGAGAAAATTATAAGTCTAATGGGAGGCCATAGTTATACTTTAACTCATCTGCCAATATACAGTCCTTTTACAATCCATTATATACCGATGAAACGTGACACCCATTTTGAATTATGAGTGCAGATTAAATTGGAGGATTATGTGCGCAGATGAGGTGGGCACGGATGTGCGCAGATGAGGTGGGCACGGATGTGCGCAGATGAGGTGGGCACGGATGTGCGCAGATGAGGTGGGCACGGATGTGCGCAGATGAGGTGGGCACGGATGTGCGCAGATGAGGTGGGCACGGATGTGCGCAGATGAGGTGGGCACGGATGTGCGCAGATGAGGTGGGCACGGATGTGCGCAGATGAGGTGGGCACGGATGTGCGCAGATGAGGTGGGCACGGATGTGCGCAGATGAGGTGGGCACGGATGTGCGCAGATGAGGTGGCACTGATTATTAGACAATGATGGGCATTTATTGTCAGCACTGGTAGGTGGCTCTGTGGGCACTGGCAGGTGGCACAGTGGGCACTGGCAGGTGACACTGGTGGGCACAGCTGTGGCTTTCTGATTGAGGGACCGATGTCCCTCTGACAGAAGCTGGCGGTTGGCTTTTTTTTTCCGCCTCACGCTGACAGCATGAATAAATAAAAAATGTACCGATTACCGAGCTTCTGTTTACATCACGTGATCAGCCATCATTGGCTGACAATTGATCATGTGGTAAGGGGCCGGAATCGACCCCTTACTCTGATCTGTGAACAGCCGTGTCTCATAGACTCAGTGATCACAGAGTGCGCCACGCAGACTGCGCATGCTCCGGAGGACATCCATGGACGCCCTCCCGGCAATTAAGGCCCACTCTGCAGCCATCTTTCGGCTATAGCGCGGGCGCCAAGTAGTTCGATTACGAACAGTTTAAGAATTCTGACATTACTCTGACTTTACTGCTTGCCTTTTCTGAGTTAGTGACTGAAGATACTATAGTCAGCGCTGTCGCACGATCGGCTCTCCCTGTCAATGCGAACCCAAGAATGCTGTTTACTGGCACTTCCTGATTCACGTGATGATCAGCTGTGATTGGTCACAGCTGATCACGTGGTAAGAAGCCTCTGTCAGAGGTGCCTCACCACGATCAGAGATGCGACGTGTCAGAATGACACACAACACCTCCGATCGCTGCGCGCCGGCTTGTTATCCTGCTGGACGTCATGATGTCAGTATAACTGAAACACCGCCCGGCCGTCAATCTGCTATAGGCCGAGTGGGAAGTGGTTAAGAAGGTGGGGTTTATTTACTAAAGCTGGAGAGTGCTAAATCAGGCTCCTTTCTGCATAGAAACCAATCCGCAAGGTTAGAAGCCGATTGGTTTATATGCAGAAGTGAGCCTGATTTTGCGCACTCAAGCTTTAGTAAATAAACTCCGGTGTATGGAGATTTTGTTTCCACAAAATCGTCTGTCAGCAAATTTCCAGAAAATTTAAGATTTTTCTCCCTACAGCATCCCTTTTGCCAGTCTCTAGTGCTCGCGTATTTTTGTGGCTTTTTAGCCATCTAAAATACCAACCCCAGCAGCACACATCTAAGGATTAGGACAAATTATTTTATATTTAGAATTGTCATGCAGCTCACGTGAACTCATTTTCCATTACATTTTAGAGCTTCTTATTGCCAAGATTATTAGATCTAATCCTGCTAGCATTACACATCACATCCACACAGGAGTAAACTTTAATCCACTCTTATGTCCCCTGATGACATGACGACAGAGTGCCCGCACTTGGTTGAACTTGACAAGTGAGGCTCCTATTTGTTGCATTGTTTGTTTGCAATGTCTGAGCAAGATAAAGTAAGCCATCCGGGTCCCTCTAAAAAATAAAATCCACAACGACAGTACATTTGGATAAAGTAAAAGATATCCAATTGTACAGACGTTGTGGATTTGATTTTAAAATTGCATTTAGTTTCTTTTTATGTCTGTATCTGCCTCAAGTAGTACTCACATAGCAACCTTAAGAGCTAATCATTATCTAGACATGATAGCAGGGTTACATGTTTCAAGGGGCATGTCCTCTTGGAGTCTCTCCTTCATGTGCATGTTTTAATATCCTATAAAAATTTTTATTTTTTTTATCTGTGGAGCCTCTGTGTATCCTGGGTCTCATCGCTCCTGGAATTTGCGATCCGACGGCAGAGCTTAGGAATGGCAGCGGGAGGAAGGGGGGCCCCTTCTGCCTTAGAGGGAATCGCTGGCTGCAAATTTTGATACTGGGATGATGTGGTAGAACTACTTCAACCTTAAGGACGTCCATTGATGTCCTATGGTATTGAAGTGGTTATCCTCCCGTCCCTCTGTCCTGCCCCAAAACATGACAATGACATTGCCACACATTGCCTAGATGTGGTCTACCTGAAAGTTGCAACCTCTATTTACAGGAATGAGTCTCTTTTTGTCTTGTCTGTGGGTCCTCGTAAAGAACACCGTTTCCTACTCCACAACTTTCAGGTTGATTAAAAACTCAACTGGCCTACGCCATTAAGAACAAGGTTTCTCCCATTCTCATCAGGGCCTATTCCACCAGAGCTGTTGGTGTCTTCTGGGCTTTTCAGCATGAATTATCTGTATCCCTTTGCAAGGCTGACACCTGGTCCTTTATTTATGTTTCCGAAGTTCTCATAAATGGATGTTCAGACCTCAGCGGATGTGAGCTTCAGCTGCAAGGTGCCTTAAACTGTTGCTGAGTATTTTGTTTGGGTATGATTAGATTAATAGGAATTTCGGCCTGCCTGTAAATTTCTTACCTTGGAGTAGTACAGGACATCAATGATTGTAATGATCTGTTTTCTGCATTTTTATTTAACAAAAAAAAGTTCTTAAAGTGATGATTTTTTTTTTTTTCTTAATCCTAGGTGGAAGTGAAGCCATATGTGCTAGATGATCAGATGTGTGACGAATGCCAAGGCACTCGCTGTGGTGGGAAGTTTGCCCCTTTTTTTTGTGCCAATGTGACCTGCCTGCAGTATTATTGTGAATACTGCTGGGCTAGTATCCATTCCCGTGCTGGCAGGGAGTTTCACAAACCACTGGTGAAAGAAGGAGGTGATCGACCTCGCCATGTCCCTTTCCGTTGGAGCTGAACACTGCACCCGTCACTCACCAAAGGTCTGGGAGATGTGCATCATCTAGGCTCCTCAAGATCTACAGAAGAATTTGGTCTTTATGTTCTTTTGTATTATAAATATTAGTTACAGCCACCTTTATTGAGTGTAACTGTCCTGAATTTTGCACTTTGATTTCTACCTATATATAATTGAAAACATCTGCTTGGTACCTTAACTTTCCGTCACAGGAGTGTTGTAAGTAGAGACATCTCATTAGGCTGGTGCAAGTTCCTCTCTCTGCCATGTTGTTGTGGGTGTGGTGAAGAAATTCTCAACTGGAGCATGCACTTAAATATCTGATTCACAATGTATCTTACTCTCACCCCATAGAAGATGACTTACCAAAGGCCTCATAAGTGGATAATGTAGCAAAAACCTTAGCAATCCATCAGTCTTATCTCATTCATGCAGTGAAGTATAGTGAATGTCATCACTGCTTTATAAACCTACAACATCTCCAGCTTGTATGGGTATTTAAGAACCATGTATTTTGTAACCTAAGTTAAAAAGAAAAAGTATATCTTATAAAGTGAATCAGATTTTTTATATGTATATTTTATTTTTTATCTTATTTTGCTGTGTTTTATTTTTTATTTTATTTTTTTATTATTGAGCAGGTTATGTTTGAAAGATGTAGACCTTTTTAGTGTTATGTACATGTATGCTGCAATAGCTTTTGCTGCTATTTAAACAAAAATGGTGTTGGTAATTCCAGAATACTCTATTCAGGCTAGGGTATCTGTGATTTAAAAATACAAAATGAAGTTAAAAAGAGCTGCTGGTAAATTGATTTAGAAACTTCCGAGGAAGGTCGTCTTAATTTTCATTTTTCCTACTGCATGTTTGATAATCTGATAGTTGCATGCAATAATAAACCACATCATATTCAACTTGACCACAATGCACAAATAAAGTGTCTATATAGACTAACGATGCTAAATAATTATATAAAAATAAGACTGGAGGAAGGCATGTCTGATTATCTGTAATGCATCTAAAAGAATACGGTTAGTTCATTACAGATATTTTCTATTTACAACCAGTAAGTAAAATAAATGTAGGAAATTATTAAGTAAACGAAAAAAAAAAAGTATAGTAGAAAAAAAACAAAATTAAAGATGCGGTGCTCTGTTATATTGTGCAATTTATTTTATGTAGTAAAGTGATTATGTCCTGTACTGTGATCAGATGTAACTTAAGGCCTCTGTGTTTATCTGACAGCTTGTTAGTTGATAGTTAAACGAAAACATGAGCTCTCTGTTAGTTACAAATCCCTATTTTGTGTTTTTTGTTTTTTTTTTATTATATTTTCTGTAGAGTATTTTTGTAGTTATTTTAGCCCAAGCTCGGCACACTAATTATTCCGTAATCTATTGTTCTCAGACACTACCAAAATAATTGGGTATATTATCTGTTGGACATGCAAGGCACAAAAATGCTAAATTAATGTCTGCCTTGAAAATGTATCGGGGTAAGGTTTAGTTTTTTTTTTTAAGACAAACTAAACTTTTTTATCCTACATGTATCCTGTGAAGCTTGAAGATTTAGTCCTGCTAACAGTGGGCATTTTTTAGCACAAGGCTGTTCTGCAGATAGTATTTATTGGTGTACATGTCTTGAAAGTACCCTGACTCCCTTTAAGAAAGGAGCATCCCAATTTAATAGATTAAATACAGGTAGTTTACCTGCAAAAGATGGCATGTCTGTGCACAGAGAGCATAATGATTTCTTTTCTTCCCTGAAGGATTTTCTGCGATTTAATTCTTCGTAGGCACAAAGTATTTATTTTTCTCATATTTGTATGTTAAGTTGCAAATGTAAGACATAAAATTATTTTTTTATATTTTATCTTATTTTTTTGCTTTTGAATGTTATATTCAAGCTGAAAAATGTGGGAGCTACATCTTTATGTGCCCTCTGCATTGCATATCCTTTTGGAGCTATTTGAAGCTATAACTTTTGTTAAAAAATAAATAAAAAAAATCTGTCATCTGTAAAAATGTTTTGTTATGCACTACTATTTGTACCTGGGCAATTTTTCACAGTCCACTTCTTTTTTTGTTTTTTTTCTTTTTTTTTTTTTTTTTAATAGAATCTTTTTTTGACATGATCTTTTGCAATACCTCAAATTTTGAATATAGGAAAAAATATTTTCTAAGTAACTTTATTCAGAAATATATATTAATTTAAATTTTTCGAAGATAATTTAATATTACTATTTTTTTGTTTCCACGCTTTATTTGCTTTTTTATGTTAAGATCATTTGAAAAAAAATTAGAGCTTTGTAACTTTATATGACAATTTAGTGAGACAAAAATCTACCTAATTGTGAGAATTAAAGCCTTGAGATCATTGGTCAAGGAAAAAAATAGCAGAGACCCACAAAATTATATATAATAACCATGTTATAGTTGGTGCTCAAAGCAAGGACTGGTAGATTAAAAAAAAAAATTTGTATGTTAATAATCAAGTGTTGATTATGCATGACTGACCAGAATTGTGAAAGAATTCTTCTATTTGTCTTTTTTAGAAAACTTTATTTTTTAGTTTGTTAAATTATGGTGGTCTTTACTTTTTTGTTTCCCCAAATTTGTAAACCTGTAAGCCCCAAATTCTGTTAATAATTCATGTTAACCTATTTGCTGTAAGAGGAATCCGCAATTAGTTTTTTCTTTGCCTGACCCTCTTACAACTAAGTGGTTTAGCAGGGTCCTTTGCGAAAATAATATTTTTTAAAATGCATTTTCAATTGCAACTTAACTAAAAATGTTGGATGTATGTTCAGTTGGTTGCCTTTCCTTGGTGTTAGACTTGAATTAGTCAATATTTTGAAGGCAGACTTAATCTTGATTATTTGTTGTTATGTGCAATACTGTTTGTACTGTTTATATATAAAAGAAAAAAAAAAAGAAAAAAATGCATAAATCTTATTGCAGATTTATTTTCATTGCAAACATTGTGGGTTCCGTAAGATCATTTTTCTACTGTCAGATATGTACCTTTTTCTTCATGCTGGTATTTTTTCAATAGTAATGTAGCCTTTGTACTGAGACAAGATTTTCATTGTTATTTTTAGAAAGATTTTTTGCTAAGAAAAAAAAAATGAAAACATATTTACATATTTTTCATTTTTATTTTGTATTCTCCCTAGAGTGCTTTCTCAACCATAAATAACTGTTGTTCCTCGGAGGTACTTTCAGATCTGGTCAATGTCATTAATATTATTTTGTATTTTTACTTGGAATAAATTAATTTTATTATGCTAATTGTTTAAAAAGTTTATTTTTTTCATTTCAGTTATTTTTTGACGCTAAAGAAACCTTTGTAATATTGTTACTAAAGTGTCTAATTTTTTGAAAAGCAAAGCTTTATGTATTAACATGCTGATGTGGTTTACAATGGTGTGGCAGTGATGAAAATGGTTGGTTATGTAAAGTGATTTAAATAATGTAATGAACAATTGGGCAATAAAAAATTGAGTGAAGCAGAAACACATTGTACTGTTTAGCAGCATTTAATTTCCCTTATATATCTTGGAGTAATATGGTGGGCTTGGGGTTTTTTTTTTTTTTTTTTAAGATTTACCCACATTTGCCCCAAAGTTTCAGGATGCTGTGATAACATACAATGAACTTCTTAAGACAAACTCAAAAGGGGAGACTTGATGAGTTTATTTTATTTTTTTTTTCGTTTTTTTAGGCTAGTTTGTGTTTTTTATCCTAGCTATTTTTCTATAGAGTAGGACAAAGTTAGAACCTAGGTTTTAACTGTGAGACAAAAGGCATTGCACGATATAAACTGCTCCTTTAAATAATCCCTTATGGTCCAAAGGGGCCTTCCAGTGGAAAACGGAATACGGTGCAGTAAAAGGTGAGGACCTCAATCTAGAGGGAAAAAGTCATGAATGAATAAATGGTTCTTATCCAATGCCTTTTGTTTTGTTTTTTATATTACCTGGACGATCTCCTGCTTGGAAGATTGACCTTTTCAGTTTCTTCTGCTCACACTTGTAACGGACAGGAAAACTGATGTTATGGTTGACCAGGTGGCAAGTCGGAAAGTCCTCTGATGGGGACATTCTTTTCTGGTGACAACTATCTCAATTCCTGCTGCATCTCCAAGACAGGAAGTGAAGGGATTTCTCCTAAAAAGTACATATACAGAAAAAACCCTTCTCTTCCAAAACGTACCAAAAAAGCCTATAGATACGCTTTAAGTACAGAAGTCATGTGTGTATGAAAAGGGAAACGGCTAGGCTATTTCATGCTGCCTCTTTTAATATAATAGACCAGGGGTGTCAAATTCAATTTCAGCGCGGGCCGCATTATGGTTGCCCTCAAAGGACCAGTTGTATCTGTAATACTATATCAATTTAGCCGGGGTTATTTTACTCAGAGAATAGGGAGATCATTGATTGGCATCTGTGCACCCGAGCAGCTTACCAGGTGATGCCCTATCCCACACTGCACCTGCATTTCTCTTGTCCCTGCCGTGTCCAAGCAGGGATCTCTGAGAGCCGCTGAGAGGAAAGCTATCCTTGTGAACATAGAAGTCTTCTGTGTGTAAAAGTGACAGTTGTGAGCGGGGAGCAGAGGGCGAGAGCCGGAGGTGACGGAACTGAAACGGGTGACTGAAAAAAAGCCCTGGGTGCGAGGGCCACTTGAAATGGCCTGGAGGGCCAGATTCGGCCTGCGGGCCTTGTGTTTGACACATGTGCAATAGACAATTCATGTCTGGTGTTTTAGGTAAATGTTTAAAAAAAAAATCATTTTTACCTGATCTGAGGTTTGTCTATATAAATGTTTTTTAATTGATATGATGGAGTTCATTACTTTAGCTGCATTACAAACACATTGGGAATATTTCCTCAACATCCACATCTGGGTTTGGACACAAGTGAGAAAATATGGAAAAATTTAGACATTATCAGTAGTCCATAAACAAGACGACATAATAAAATTGCAAACCTTTACTACATACATTTTGTACCTGAATCGTGACATACATATGATTTAAAAAACAAAAACAAACTGTTCCACACCATCATGGCAGGAAGAGCCCCCAATAAATGTAAACCACTGTAGAGAGTAAACCGTAATCCCAAAAACATGATGTAACCGATAATTCGGGGGAGCTGCCTAGTGTGTCCTCGACATGTATTGTGGAATTATTTACTTTCTCAGGAGGTGAAGGGAGGCATCAATATTGATTCTAAATGAGAAAACGCATATTGGTAAACAAATTCACAAACCTGTTGTCTGTAAGGGTTGTATACAGCTTTGGCCAAAAGTTTTGAGAATGACACAAATATTAATTTTCACAAAGCCTGATGCTTCATTGTTTTTAGATCTTTTTGTCGGATGTTACTGTGGTATAATTACAAGCATTTCATAAGTGACACAGGCTTTTTTTTTTTTTTATTTTACAATTACATAAAGTTTATATAAAGTGTCAATATTTGCAGTGACATGCTGGAAGGTTAATTGGCTTATGTCCATAATAAATTGGCTCTAGTGTGTGGGTTGGGGACCATGGATTGTGGGCTCCGTGGGGGTGGGGACTAATGTGTGTGTGAAGCACTGCGTAAAAATTGACGGCGCTATATGGGTACCTTAAATAAAATAATAGATGGGCATCTTGATGGAGGACAATTGTGGACGTGCACCAACACTCAGGTTGAACTGGATGGACTGGTGTCTTTATTGAACCTTACTTACTATGTAACTATGTAACTTTACCCCAGTAATCAGCAGTCCAATCCCTGTACCTTTTACAGAATATCAGCCTATCACTGATGTTTTTCCTGGAGAGTAGTGCCCTTCTCGACACCAGGCCATCCTCCAAAAGTCTTCCCTCTCACTGCATGAAGATGCGCTCACACCTGGCTGCTGCCATCCCTGAGGAAGCTCTGCACTGGTGGTCCTGCACAGTCCTGCATCTGAAAGGAGACAATCCTGGTGCTTGCTGGACTTGGGCGCCCTGAAGCATTCACAAATGCAGTGGAAATGTTTTTTATGGGATTAAGTTTATTTTCATGGCAAAGGGGGGACTTTGCAATTGCAATTCATCTGATCACTCTCCATAACATTCTGGAGTATATGCAAATTACCATCATAAAAACTGAGGAAGCAGACCTTGTGAAAAATGTGTCATTATCAAAACTTTTGGCCATGGCTGTACAATATTCAAACCTTATACCAGTATTGTAAGAATCGTCCTACAAAAGCAGAAAAAAGATAGGGATGAGAAAGCACGTCCAAATTGCAACATCATCAGGGCGAGCGTGGGAGCATGTGTCTACTGAGGAAGAGCTGGGTGACGAGCTACAAATAAATCACCATATCTTAATCTGTATGTACATGGATTTAAAGTTCAGCTAAATGAGCCCACATATGGCCTAGCTGGTGGTATACAAGTCTATTTATTGACTTGTATACATCCAGCCTGTACAGTTTTTCCTAAATGATCAGTGCCATGGGCTATAGCTAGTAACACTGATCATTGTATTCTGCCAGCGGCCAAAGCAGAATTTGTGGATATGGGATATGGGAATCGTGTATGGCCTGCTTTATAAATCAAAAAGAAAACAAAGGGACATTAACAGACCCCCTATCGGGGTGAGTACTCCATTCAATATTCACCAAATACCTACAGTTATTGTCTGTTTTTATCTTTTTTTGACTTGTAAGGATTAGTGATTTATTTGTAGTTGGGGACTCGCTTGATTCCCCCATCAGCACAGTTGATGTTGATGGGGGGATTTTTTCCCGCAAACCTATTGTGTTCTCTCTGTGGGGGGGGGGGGGGCGCAAGGGGAGCCATCACTGCTGGGGGAGAGTAGTGATTATTACTAGCGTCTGTGGTCCCAGTTCCTTCCGAAGAACTTTTTTTTAAGGTTTCTATTCAAACCTATTCAGTCCCAAAACCCAATGGGGCATCTTGCCCCCTATTAGACTTGAAATCTGTAACCAATTTTTTTTTTTTAACGTACCAAAATATCAGTTGGGATAAACAAGATCAGTCATAGCTTCTTTAACCGCTTCAGCTCCGGAAGATTTTACCCCCTTCCTGACCAGAGCACTTTTTGCGATTCGGCACTGCGTCGCTTTAACTGACAATTGCGCGGTCGTGCGACGCGGCTCTCAAACAAAATTGACGTCCTTTTTTTTTTTTTCCCAACAAATAGAGCTTTCTTTTGGTGGTATCTGATCACCTCTGCGAATTTTTATTTTTTGCGCTATAAACAAAATATGAGCGACAATTTTGAAAAAAAAAGATTATTTTTTACATTTTGCTATAATAAATATCCCCCAAAAATATATAAATTTTTTTTTCCCCTCAGTTTAGGCCGATTCTTCAAGTATTTTTGGTAAAAAAAAATCGCAATAAGCGTTTATAATTGGTTTTCGCAAAAGTTATAACGTTTACAAAATGGGGTATAGTTTTATGGCATTTTTATTATTAATTTTTTTTTTACTAGTAATGGCGGCGATCAGCAATTTTTATTGTGACTGCGACGTTATGGCGGACATGTCGAACATTTTTGACACATTTTTGGGACCATTGTCATTTATACAGCGATCAGTGCGATTAAAAATGCACTGATTACTGTGTAAATGACACTGGCAGTGAAGGGGTTAACCACTAGGGGGCGGGGAGGGGTTAAGTGTGTCCTAGGGGAGTGATTCTAACTGTAGGGGGGGTGGGCTGTGTGTGTCGCTACGCTGATCACTGCTCCCGATGACAGGGAGCTGTGATCAGTGACACTTGTCACTAGGCAGAATGGGGAGATGGTGTTTACATCAGCATCTCCCCGTTCGTCCTCTCCATGAGGCGATCTCGGGTATACCCGCAGCGATAGTCCGCGGGACCCGCGACCCGACTCATGGAGCTCCCGGCCGGCGCGTGCACGCAATGGCACGGCGGGGAATTCAAATGGATGTACCTGTAAGTCCATTTGCCCAGCCGTGCCATTCTGCCGACGTACATCGGCATGCGCCTGTCAGGAAGTGGTTAAAGCAAGGGAAGTTCTGGTATCCGTAGATATACAAGATGTTTGTCTACACATCCTTCTCTTCTCACATCAACAGTTTCTGTGTTTTTATGTAGGAGACCAACATTTCTAATTTGTAGCACTACCATTCAGGCTCTCTTCTGCACCCTGAGTGTTCACAAAACTGTTTACCCCATTTCTGGCTCTTCTGCAAACCTAGGGTATTAATGCCACAGTTTACCTGGACAAAATCCTGCTGAAGGACTCCAAGACATTGCAAATGCCCAAAGGATGCTTACATTTCTTTGAAACTTTGGCCTGATAATTAACTTTCCAAAGTCTGCTCTCCAACCTCCCACACCATATGGAGTACCTTTATTTTATCTTTGATACAGCCCAAGCTAGGATTTTCCTTCTCCAAGGGAATATTGCTTTCCTAATGTCCCACATGACGACTCGTCAAAACTGCAATTATTAGATTGCTACTGCATGAGGTTCTGGGCTTTCACTCCAGACCTCTTCAATCCATCAAACTTTGGATGTTGAACACGCAAATCCAATCCTTGGATCTCTCAATACTGCTTTACAGCCAGACAGCGCTCTCCCTGAGTTGGTGGATCTCCAATCCTGCCCTAGTCTTGGAAAAGTCTTTCCTTGACTGCCCTGGAAGGGTGCTGTTGGGTCCAGCAGCCAGGCTACTCCTGGGAGAAACAATCTGATATTCTCCCAGCTGAAGATGCCCATTTAGCTCTCTCAGCCATCCACATCCCTGGAGTGGACAATTGGCAGGCAGCCGCCAACACCTAGGCTCGGAGGAGTGGTCTCCGCAGTCAGATCTTTCAAAATCTGTCAAAGGTGGGAAAACCCAGATGTGGACATCCTGGCTTTCAGGTTCAACAACAATCTGAACAAATTTGTAGCCAAGACCAGGGATCCTCTAGCCCTAGATGCTCTGTTGATCCTTGAGCTCAATATAAGCTGGTTTGTGCCTTCCCTCGACTGATGTGTGAGATAGGAGTGGAAGATCCTCCCATGTTTGCTGCAAAACCTAGAAGAGGCAAGAGTTCCAGTGGTTTTCACAACCAAAATGGACCAGGATGTGTTCTTGGAGTACAGTACAGGACACAGGCCCCTCCATTCTGTCTTGATCACACCTCATTGCTTGCTACAAAAACTGGAGTTTCATGTAGTTGGCAGGGTATATGGTTTGCTCTATGGACAACCCTAGCAAGTTTTTTTTTGTTTGTTTTTTTTGTCAATATCCAATGCCTAAACTTAGCTGCATATAACCTATGGTCTAAAAATAAGACCTCATGCCCTCTGGAAGTTGCATACATGGGGTTTAGCAGTGTTCTGCCAGAAAAAACGCTGCTAAAGGCTAGGCACGTTTAGCACTTCTAATTTAACGCTCTGGCCAATGAAACACCAACTGCTACTAAACTGCTTGGGTGAATTTTTAATGCTGATATTCTCCTGTCAGGAGAAACCGTGTTTTCCAATAAACCAGTGTGCATGAGGCCTAAAAGTCCTGTACTGTAATCCAATACAAGGAATTTACAGGTAAGTCAAAATTCCAATCGAATGTGATTTTTGACACTAAAATTGGAAGAGACAAAGGTGAGTACAAATGCAGGTATCGATTTTATGATTTTTTTTTTTCTTTTTTTAATATTGGGTTTAGTGACACTTTAAGATGGTGGTACTTGCATACTGTTGGACATATTGGGCAGATGCCAGGTAATCTAGCTAAAAGATGTAGGACTAGAGTGACAAAATCCTTGTCACACACTCATCGGTCCTGAGGAAGGAGGGGAGGAGCTGACGCCCAAGATGGCTGCCTGAGGAGATCGAGGGGCAGACACGCTGCAGACGCTATAGACGCTGCTGAAGAGGGAGGCTCCGGCTGACTGACACACATGCTTACATGTCCTGGCTGCATGATAGAAGATACCTAGGGTGAGAGATTCAGCCATCAGCGCGCCACAACTTACCGGGAGGGTGAGACACAAAAGACCCGGGAGACCAAGGAAGGATCGGTACCTGGTGGGCGCTGGGAACGGTAACCTAGGACGGAACCGGGAGACAGAGCAAAGCCGTGCGGGAGTCTCTGCCTGTTTGAATATACAGGCAGCAGAGGCGGCTCGCTGGGAGGAGGCATACTCCGGTGGAGGTTCTCGGATTACAAGCAGCAGAGAGGAGATACATCAGCTGATTTCCCGGCGCTTAGGCTCCACAGTCTACACAGTGGAAAGCTCAGCAACACAGACGACACACCAGGTAACGAAGGAAATTAATAACCTCTGCACCAGGTATGTCTATGGAAGACATGTAAAGATATAATATATCCTTCATAGACTATGTAAGACGGTAAAAAACAAAGACAAATATCATTATATGGTTTTTTTCTCTGGAAGTATCTTATTGAGAAGCTAAAAGGACTCTGTGTAAACATAAAACATTTATGGGACAATAGAGTATATTTGAAAAGTACTTTGTGGAAGAAATAAGGTATAAATAATATGCACTACCTCCCCAACGCTAATTAACGGTTGGAGGGTAAGGTATATAACAAAGTTTAAAGTAAATCATCTGGACAAACAGTGTGTTTTCTGCCATCCTTACACCTCTTGTCATAACGATATACTCTACCATCCATCCCTGCATTCTCTGTCGCTCATCCATCCCTATATACTCCGCCATCCCCACCACTTAGCTACCCATCCCGGCATTCTCTGTCACCCATTTATCCCTATATACTCTGCCATCCCTGCACACTCCGCCACCCAGTCCCGCATGCTCTGCCACCCATCCATCCCTGTATACTCTTCCATCCATTCATCCTTAAAAAAGAAGGGAAAGATCTAAAGTGGTAAGAAGAGGAGAGGAGAAAGGGGAAGAGGCAGAACGAGAGGAGATAAAGAAAAAGAGGAGACAGAAGCTCTAATAAAAAGATGGCACCCAAGAAAGGAAATAAAACACCTCAGCCCCAAAAAAATAAGAAAGATAAAACTGAAAGTAAAAATAAAAACCCTACAGGGGCTCAATCTACTCAGACAGCGGACATAAAAGAGATTTTTCAACAATTACAATTGCAATCACCCCGGACGGCTCAAGTCTCACATACATCACAGGAAATCTTAAATCTTGCGGAGATATCGGCAACATCCAGATCGTCTGGGGAAGAACTAATGGTCCATCCCAGAAACAGCTCACCAATAGATACAACAGGGGCATCGAATGAGCAAAGGGAAGAGGATACAGGAAAATGGGATATGAGAACATACATTCAATCTCTCCCAACCAGAGCAGATATGGACCAATATGTACACAGATTGGAGGAAACATATAAAACAGAGATCCAAGAACTCAAGACATCCACAAAAGATACACAGGAAAAAACGGTCAAATTAGACAACAGAGTATTCAAAACAGAACAAGAACTAATGAAGGTAAAAGAAAGGGTACAGAAACAAGGAAATCAAATAAACCAACTAATAAATAGCCTAGACGAACAAGAAAATAGAAGCAGAAGATCCAACATAAGAATCAGAGGTTTAAGGGAAGAAGTAAATCCCCAAGATCTTATAATAACATTGCAGAAAATCTTTCAGGAAATAGCACAGGATATGGACATAAAAGATCTGATAATCGATCGGGCACATAGAGCAACAGGAAGAAGGAGATTAGATCCTAGCAAACCGCGAGACGTCATCTGTAAGATGCACTATGCACATATAAAAGATCGAATCATGCTAGCAGCTCGTCAAATTAAAAACATCCAGTATGAGGGAGATCCATTACTACTCTTCCAAGACCTATCGAAATACACATTAGACCGGAGGAGAGCTCTAAAACCTCTAGTGGAGCAACTCAGAAAGAATAATCTGCAATATAGATGGAAATTTCCATTTCAGCTACAGGCTCAAAGAGAGGAATCGACGGCAACATTCAGCGATTCGGAAGATCTACCACAGTTTCTTACAACCCTTAAATTGTCAGATATAGAACTGCCGGACTGGCCTATTTCTTATATGAAATTACCCAGAAAGTCTTGAAGAGCAGTTTGGGGTGGGGGGGGGGGAGGGGAGGAAAAGTGTGGGGAACAATTAATAGCTCAGCGATTAAGAGGCAGATATAATTAAAGATGGGGGGGGGGGGATGGGGGGGGAGGAGGGAGGGTGGGGGTGTGCATTAGGGTATCCACAGACGGTTGGTAGGATATTGTGAGGACTATTAGCACTGTACAACACAACACGGTAGTTATAATGGGGGGAAAACATGAATTAAAGGAGGGAGGGGTATGTGGTAGAAAGGGGTGTTATTTTACTAGGGGAAGTAATAAGAAGGCAAAGAAATATGTCTTTTTTTTTTTTTTTTTTTTTTTTAATATGACACCTAGAAGACTGGGAAAATAACGTATCACATAGGAGGGATGGGTATTTGGTGGAAAGGGCCTAATTTTTCTTTTTGGCCAATGATGTAAAGGATGTTTCACTTTATATATTTTTTTTTTTTTTTTTTTTTTTGTCACAGGGGTATGTGGATAACACATTAATGTACCTGGTCAATGTGATTTATATGAGGGTATGGACCAGGCTGATGGTATAATGTTGTAAAATGAGGTTTCACCTTGATAATCTTTTTTTTTTTTTTTTTTTTTCTCTCTCTTTCTTTACACTGATTAGGTATTCACTGGATGCATGTATGATTTGAGATGGCTAACACTGTATAACATATTATAGTAATTTATAATAGCACTAAATATAAGATATGATACTAAGTAGGACGGGGGAAATATGAACCAGTGAGTGGTGGAAGAGGAAAATGGGAAGTAAGCAAGAGTATCCCTGTTCTTCCCCGCCTCCTCTCTCTCCCCCCTTCGGGTTATGCTTCTGTGTCCCCCCCCCCCCCCCGCAGAGGTTGGATGGAGGGGAGAGCTTTAGGAAAAATTATGATATATATAAGCTCTAAGAGCTTTATACATGGGGAGATCATCCTCGTGCCCCCTTCACTTTTTGCCTCCTTCTTTTCTCCCTGCTAGATTAGGATGAGGTTGTAAGTAATAGGGAGAGGGGAGTGATAGTATGCAATAAAAGGAAAAGACATTAGAATCTAAAATTTCAGCGTGCGCCACCGATCGAGTGGTGGATCTTGGACGTCAGCGTCTTCTTATCCCTTCATAGGGTACTTACTTTAGTTAGTAAGATAGACTTGTTATAAGTCAAATAGCTTTGGGGTTAAGTGTGAGTGTGGGTGGTGTGTGTTGTTTTTTTTTTTTTTTTTTTTGTTTTTTTTTTGTTTTGTTCCTCCCTCATTGGTTCTGAATTATGAAAATCTGTTCATATAATGTAAGAGGTCTTAATTCAGCAACAAAAAGGTTCCAGGTTCTGTACTCTCTCCATAAACAGAAAGTGGGGGTGATATTCTTCCAGGAAACGCATTTCCGTACGGACCATGTCCCTAACCTACAAAATAAATTTTACACTACTTGGTATCATGACTCCTTTGGGTACTCAAAATCAAAAGGGGTCTCTATTGCAATTCATAAGACAATACCACACCAAGTGCTGGAAGAATGGCGCAATAGGGACGGAAGAGCAATACTACTCAAACTTATTATATTCGGTAAAAAATACACTTTTATAAATATATACCTACCTAATCAAAACCAACATAAAATAGGAACACAATTGCTGAAAAAGCTTATGGAGAAGGCGGAGGGTGTAACAATAATTGGGGGAGACTTTAATTTTGTATTAGATAGAGAGAAAGATACTACTACTGTAGTAGTAGTCAGGTAGAGAGAAAAAACTATTTCTAGAAACAATGGCAAAATATCAATTAATTGATATTTGGAGAGTTTTTCATCCAACGGAAAAAGATTTTACGTTCCATTCGAAAGTTCATGGGACTTATCATAGACTGGATTTCTTTTTGATAAACCAGATGGGGATGGAGATAACTACATCGACTGATATAGGCAATGCGTTATGGTCAGATCATGCACCTATATTTTTGGTACTTGACCCACTTAAGAGCAAAAGCAGTAGGGGCAATTGGAAGCTTAATGATAATCTGTTATATGATGAGAATTGTGTATCAGAAATTAGGAAGGTAATAGCAGACTTTTTACACGACCATAGTAACGACACCACATCTCTTCCGATTCAGTGGGAAGCACTAAAATGCGTAATTCGTGGGTATTTTATAAAACATGGGGCCAGACTGAAAAAACTGAAAAGCAATAGAATGACTCAACTATTAAAAGAAATACCCAAAATAGAAACCCAACACAAACAAAACCCTACACGCGAAATATTAATAGAATTAACAGAAAAGAAAACAGAATTAAAAACTTTAATAAATGAGCAAACGTTACGCATAAGAGATAGTAACCGCTCCTTATATTATCAACTAGGTAATAAACCAGGTAAACTTCTTGCAAGAGCGTTGAGACACAGGGGCAATATATCACCTATTGTTAAAATCAAGTCAGAAAAAGGAGACATGAAATATGAGCCAAATGAGATACTAAAAGAGTTTCAGACATTCTACACGAAATTATATAACATATCTAAAGATGGCACAAAAAATGACACGGAGGGACTTCAACAAAATATACATCAATATATAAGAGAAACTGCACTCCCTGCTCTAGCACCGACAGAAACTGTACAATTAGAGCAGGACTTCTCTGAGATGGAGATACAAGAGGTAATCGACGCATTGGTACCTGGGAAAAGCCCAGGCCCAGATGGCTTCTCCCCAAGATTCTATAGAATATTTAAAGAAGAACTCACCCCCATCTTAAAACGGACCTTTAATGCTGTTTCTACATCAGTGCCTTTTGTCCCACAGAGCCTACAAGCGTATATTTCACTTATACCTAAACCAGAGAAGGATCATACTCTATGCGGAAACTATAGACCAATTTCCCTTACAAATATTGATCTTAGATTGTACTCTAAAATTATCGCTAATAGACTCGCCTCTATAATACCGGCACATATACACCTAGACCAGGTGGGTTTTATAAAAGGTAGAGAGGCTAGAGACAACACCTTGAAAACACTTACACTGGTAGAATATGCACAGAGAGGTTCCATCCCATCCTGTCTACTGACAATTGATGCGGAGAAAGCTTTCGACAGGGTGGGATGGAACTTCCTTAGAGAGACCTTGGTGCAGTGGGGGTTGGGCCCTGTACTTATAGATAGAATAATGGTCCTATATCAGAATCCAACGGCCAGGATCCGGGCGAATGGAGATTTATCGGAGGTAGTACCTATAACAAACGGAACCCGACAAGGATGCCCGCTATCCCCATTGTTATATATATTAGTGATGGAGCACCTGTTAATAGCAGTTCGAGAAAATAAGGATATACACGGTATTAAGGTGGGAGGTATAGAATACAAGATGTCAGTATATGCAGATGATATCTTGCTTTACATTACAAACCCCCTGATTTCAATACCAAACCTGATATCTGAATTTAAACGATTTGGTGCACTAAGTAATTTCAAGGTAAATTACAATAAATCTGAAGCCCTAAACGTTAACTTGCCAAGCGCTATGGTGGAACTCCTTAAAAAGGATTTCTCTTTTAAATGGCAGGCGAAGGCAATTAAATATTTAGGTATATACATCCCCACAGACCTCAATAAACTACAAGAATATAACTATGCCCCGTTGATACAGAAAACTATGAGATCGTTACAACAATATGAAAAAGGTATGTTTTCCTGGATGGGTAGAATAAGTATTGTAAAGATGGATATACTACCTAAAATATTATATACCCTACAAGCAATACCCATTTTTCCCTTAACAAACACCCTGAAAAAACTACATAAGTTAATAGGAAATTTCATCTGGGGAGGCAAGACCCCCAGAATCAATAGATCGGTTTTGAATAAAACTAAGAAAAACGGGGGCCTGGCCCTTCCAGATATAGATATGTACTTGAGAGCAATAATGACAACAAGAATAGTGGATTGGTTCCACAATAGAGATATCAAACAGTGGGTGAAGCTTGAAGAGGAGATCACAGCCTTAAAATTAAAATCACTACCCTGGATAAAAAGAGAGCTAAGACCGCCAGATAGTGAATTGCCCTCCTTAGTGGTATCAACATTAAAAGTATGGGATATTATGATTAAGAGAGGGATCGGTTCGACTAACAGGGGACCTATGACTCCACTATTTAGTAACCCAGAATTTCCACTGGCACTAGAGTCTGAAACATTTCTTAAATGGAAGAGATGTGAAGACACAAGGTTAGTGGAAACGAGGGAAGGCAACAGGCTCCTCCCAATGGAAAGGTTGGGTGTAGAGCAGGGGTCTCAAACTGGCGGCCCTCCAGCTGTTGCGAAACTACAAGACCCATGAGGCATTGCAAGGCTGACAGTTACAAGCATGACTCCCTCAGGCAGAGGCATGATGGGACTTGTAGTTCCACAACAGCTGGAGGGCCGCCAGTTTGAGACCCCTGGTGTAGAGCATAAAATAAAATGGATGCAGTATGGGATGCTACAACGGTATATCACATCTCTAATAAAAGAATCGGTAATAGATAGGCCCTTGACAACCTTAGAAAAAATCTTTTTACAAGAACATAGACCCACCCACGTCCTCTCTAAAATCTATAAATACCTGAATTCTGAAAATAGAGGACAGGAACTACCCTATATTAAGAAATGGGAACTAGAGATAGGAACTGAAATCCCCAGGGAATCATGGGAAAAAGCAATCATAGTAACCCATAAACTCTCGATATCGGCCAAACATCAGGAAAGAAATTATAAAATATTAGCTAGATGGTATAGGTGCCCTGTGGACCTACATAAAATGAACCCTGACAACGAGGATATCTGTTGGAGATGCTATAAAGCACAGGGTACAATGTCACATATCTGGTACTATTGCTCAGAAATCCAACCATTCTGGCAGAAAATATTTGAAATATATAGAGCCATGACCGGGATTGATATGTATCCAGAAATACAAATAGCGGTATTATCTATGATCCCAGGATCGGTTAAGAAAATAAGAAAAGGAATATTGAAATATTTTTTGACAGCAGCACGAACCATCATAGCAAGAAAATGGAAAAGCACATGTGCGCCTTCTATAGTGGAGTGGGAGTGTGAGATGGCGGACATGCATGCCCTGGAAGAAAGAATGGTGATAGAGGAGGGGGTAAAGGTACAATTACTTAATACATGGGCTAAATGGGAAGAATTCAGAGTCTCTTCTGGGCTTTTGAAGACTGTTATATAGATTTTATTAGAAAACTACAAGAGGGAAATTCCTTTTTTTTTTTTTTTTTTGTTGTTTGTGGTGGTTGTTGTTGTTGGGCGGTACGAATGGAGGATAGAGTAGAAAGAGAGGGTATGGGATAGAGGGGGGGAGTGGGTGGTGGAATAGGGGTTACACATTCTTGCATCAATTAAGTAAATAACTAAAAGGTTAATGAAATTTGAAATATCGCTTTGATAAAGAAGTATAGAAGTATTGTATGTTTTGGATGTGTACAAGTTTCTTTTTTTCTTTTTTAACTTATGGTAAAAATGTTTTGATAAATAAAGATTGTAAAAAAAAAAAAAAAAAAAGATGTAGGACTATTTAAGGAAACATACAAGATATACAAAGTCTACACACCCGTTAAAATGTCAGGTTTCTGTAATGTAAAAAAAGAGACAAAGATAAATAATTTCAGACATTTTTCCACCTTTAATGTGACCTATAAACTGCACAACTCGGTTAAACAACAAACTGAAATGTTTTGGGTGGAGAGAAGTAAAAATTTAAATATGGTTGCATAAGTCTGCACACCCTAAGCCCGGGTTTACACTATAACGGGCTGCGGATCACACAGGAGCGCTGTGCGTCCCTGTTCCCCATTTCAGGGACGAATCAGGGCCGATTCTATGCCTGAATTTGGCCCTGAAACTGAGCCGAAGACGCACAGCGTTTTTGTGCAGTGCGCTCCGCAGCCGCCCTGGAGATATGTGAACCGGCTCCATAGGGAGCCAGTCACATTCTCCTGCTATGCGAATTAGATGCGGGGGAAACGCACATCTAATTCGCATAGGTGTGAACCCGGGCTTACACTAATATTTGTTGAAGCACCTTTTGATTTTATTACAGCACTCAGTCTTTATGGGTATGAGTCTATCAGCATGGCACATTTTGACTTGGCAATAATTGCCCACTCTTCTTTGCAAAAACATTCCAAATGTGTCAGATTGCGAGGGCATCTCCTGTGTACAGCCCTCTTCAGATCACCCCACAGATTTTCAATTGGATTCAGGTCTGGGCTCTGGCTGGGCCATTCCAAAACTTGAATCCTCTGGTTAAGCCATGCCTTTGTTGATTTTGATGTATGTTTTGGGTCGTTCTAATGCTGAAAGGTGAAGCCCCCTTTCAGCATTAATAATCAGCTTTCTAGCAGAAGCCTGAAGGTTTTGTGCTAATATTGATTGGTATTTGGAACTGGTCATACTTCTCTCTACCTTGACGAAGGCCCCTGTTCCAGCTGAAGAAAAACGGCCCCAAAGCACTGTGCTTCACTTAGGGTATGGTGTTCTGTTGATGATGTGGAATTATGGTCAAAAAGTTCAACCTTTGTTTCATCAGGCCATAACCCATTTTCCCACATGATTTTGAGAGACTTCAAATGTGTTTTTGCAAAATTTAGCCAAACTTGGATGTTTTTCTTCGTAAGAAAAGGCTTCCGTCTTGCCACTCTACCCCATGGCCCAGACGTATGAAGAATACTGGAGATTGTTGTCACATGTACCACACAGCCAATACTAGCCAGATATTACTGCAGCTCCTTTAATGTTGCTGTAGGCCTCTTGGCAGCCTCCCAGACCAGTTTTCTTCTCTTCTTTTCATCAGTTTTGGAGGGACGTCCAGTTCTTGGTAAAGTCACGGTTGTGCCATATTTCTTTTTCATACATCATGGGACACAGTCAGGCTAATATTCATTACCTGCTGGGTTATACTCCATCTCCAGGTGAATGGACACTGGTAGACCAAATGTCTTTAGACAGGAAGTGATCCCCTATATAACCCCTCCCATACAGGAAGTACTTCAGTCTCTTACCAGGGTGGATGGCACGGTTTGTATGCGCTCTCTGAGCTCCAAGTCTCTAGTCCCACAAATAGTTCTTAAATGAATCAAGGGATTGACCGATCGGATTCATTTGACACAGGCTTTATATGCTTAGATAAATGGTACCCCAACCCCTCATAAAGAAGACTCGAGATCCTGCGAGATTTTGCCTGTAATGCGGCCTCTGGGCGCTGGACCCTGTGAAGTGGAATCCTGGACACTACAGCGCTAAGGCATTCATGCAGGGTGCTGTACAGGTCCAAGGGAGTGGGCCCTAAACATGAAAAGGGTACCCAATCCTTGAAGGTCCTCAAGTGACAGGAACCCACCGTGATGGGTGAAGTTTGGGCACCTAGTTTCTAAGCTTCCCTGTGCCTGGACGGGTAAGTGAAACCCCCTTATTATTGTGGGGTGTCCCAGTGATTGTAACAATCAGTCAAGCTAGCTAGAGGCTGGACACCTGTGTGCAGTGACCATACAGGAGAGTTTTGGGATAGCTGTGGGTGTTTGCAAAGTGTACCCTTTTTTTTTTTTTTGCTTGTGTTTTGGCTGTTTTTTACCTGTATGATGGCACATGATGGTGTGCCATTTTGCCTTGGTTCACCATGGCGCACGTGCGTTCACAAGAGTGCCGCATTTGCAAAAGCGCCGCTGGACTTGGCAGTTTGTTTGGCGGCCATGGTGCTCGTGCATTCGCAAAAGTGCCACTGGGCTTTGCCGCACATGTGCAGTAGCCCTTTATCTGGACACATGAAGATTTGCGTCATACGCAAATACAGCCACGCCCGTTCGCCAGGACCGTGCACATGCGTGCGCACGCACAGAACATTCTGGCCCAGACTCAGCTTATTTAAGCTGTGTAGGCCAAGCATGCGGTGCTTCCAGAAGGCAGCTGTGGGACACAGAGCAGGCTCTGAACAGGCACTTGCAGCAGTTCATTTTTCCTTAGCCGGGTCACATGAGTCACCAAGTGTTGCTTGGAAGGCTAAAGGTGCTTAGCAGGATTGTTACATAGGGGCTTGGTGAGCTCTATTAAAGGGTCTCCCTTCTGAGGTGTTTTAATACTACACCCAAGTACTCTTTTTGTGGCTAGTAAATGTCTTAAAAAAAGAGGAGCGGGACTACAGGGAAGGGCACACCTATGTCGTCAGGAGTTCCTGATGAACCTAGTCGTATCCCTAGTGTTTTATCAACTGAAGGACTAGAGGCTTCCGGACAATCTGAGCTGCTGCACCTATCTGGTATTGTGCCTACAGTCAATGCTGCTGCTTCACCCTTTATCACCAAGGATGAACTGTCCTCGGCACTAACCGGGTTAGAGCACAGGGTTGCTGGCATGATTGCCTGCATCCCACAGGGTGGGGCAAGAAGCGTGACAGATACCCCTCCCCGGAGCCTCCTAGTTTGGAGCAGGAATGGGTTGAGGATGGGGAAGAGCTAAAAGCTCAGGGTTCTGTGGAGGGCCCAGCAGATGAGTCTGCTTTCGAAAAATCTGGACAAGAAGATATCCAGTTGATGTCTGCCTCTTAGTCGCAGATGCTTTTGATCTTGACTCTGACCAAAATGGTTCATTCTCCCTTTAAGTTGCCTCTTGCAGAGGTGACTGAGCCCCCCTGGTCCACTTTAGGATCCCTGAGGCCTCTTCAGGCCGCACAGGCTTTCCCCCTACACCCCCTGTTGGAGCAGGCGGTGTATGCTGATTGGGAACATTCTGACAGGATTTTTGTTCCTCCTAAGAAGTGGTTTTTCCTTTTATATCCCATGGATGATGGACCAAAGGTGCAACAGTCTCTTCCTTAAACAAGAACTTAACTTGTCCTGTAGATAACGCACAGGGCTTGAAAGACCCTGTTGACAAAAAATTTGAGTCATTATTAAGGGCTTCTTTTTCTTTGGCCAGTTCAGCTATTCAGCCAGCTGTTGCAGCAATTGGTATCTACCAGTCCGTAAAGGATTAGGTCAAACAGCCTGATAGACCTAACCAGGAGAAGGATTTGCCTGAAAGTAAGACAGATATTCCTCGAGTGCTGTGTTTTGCTGTTGACGCCTTAAAGGATTCAATACAGCAGGTTTCTCGTTTGGCTCTCTTGTCTGTACATATGCGCAGACTTTTGTGACTTAAGAACTGGTCAGTTGAGCTTCCTTGTAAAAAGTTATTGGCAGGTTTCCCTTTTCATGGGAAACGTTTATTTGGTGATCATTTGGACAAATATATCCAAAAGATTTCTGGAGGGAAGAGTTCTCTACTTCTTGTGAAGTAAAGCACCAAACGTCCCTCGTTTAAAACCTCAGGGGCTTCCTCGAATGTCTCAGCGTCAAGACGGTTCCACCGCTAACAGGGCGCTAGGGCCAGGGGCAAGCCGCAGGGCCAGGGCCAGAAGAAACCCTGGGTCCAAAGCTCTTCTAAACCCAGCACCAATCCCTCCTTTTGAGGGGATGCCCCCACTCCATCAAGTGGGGGGAAGGCTGCTGCACTTTGCGGACATTTTGAGAACAATAATTCAGGACGAGTGGGTCACCTCAATTATATCTCGTGGTTACAAGGTGGAGTTGTGGGTGGTTCCCCCTCTGAGGTTTTTAAGATCCAGCGTTCCCTCGGATCCTCCAAAAAGAAACTTATTGCTTCAGGCACTACATCATCTAGTGATACAAAAAAGACGCCACTGCCCCCATCTATAGCTGGTCATCGCAGTAAGCAGCATTGGAAGGGCTACATAAGGTATAAACAGGGCCAAGGATAAATCCAAGAGGAAAAAAACAAGCTTACTTACCGACCAGCTCGCAGACAACCAATTAAACCTGTCTAACAATATGCGTTAAAAGCAGGGGTTTAGTCTCCACACATTTGCAAATGCGTGCAGACTAAACCCCTGCTTTTAAGGTATACTGTTAGACAGGTAATTTAATTGGTTGTCTGCGAGCTAGTCGGTAAGTAAGCTTGGTTTTTACCCTTGGATTTATCCTTGGCCCTGTTTATACTACATCATCTAGTGCATCAAGGAGTGATTGTAGAGGTTCCTGTATCCGAAAAGGGGTACAGGGTTTTACTCGAAACCTGTTTACAGTTCAGAATCCAAATAGGCCCATTTTGGACCTAAGATCCCTGAACAAGTATCTACTGATACAGTCCTTTCGGATGGAGTCTGTCCGCTCAGTAGTAGCCTCACTTCAGAGGCTACTATGGAGACTTTCTAGTCTCCCTCAATATAAAAGACGCGTATTTACACATAACTATCTTTCAGCCTCATCAGAAGTTCCTATGTTTTGCAGTAGAGGAACGTCATTTTCAGTTTGTGGCTCTACCCTATGAGCTTGCTACAGCTCTCTGGGTGTTCACAAACATCCTAGCACCAGTACTGGGTCTTTTAAGGGCCCAAGGGATCCTGGTGCTTGAGGTATCTGGATGATCTGCTCAGATCGCTCATTACAGGCTCTAGAACAGAGTATAATATGCACAGTGCGGTATTTAAAAAGTTTAGGCTGGATCATAAATACCGAAAAGTCAGCCTTGAAACCAGCTCAAAGTCTGGCAATCGGCGCAGGTGCTCTGATAGTTCCATGGAGCCAGAACTCCCTGGTTTATGCTTTCCCTCCAATCCCTCTCCTTCCACATTTGTTGCGCAGGATTTAGAAAGAGAGGGTTCCAGTCATTCTGGTGGCACCAGCCTGGCCCAGAAGGCCCTGGTTCCCAGAGATTGTGAGACTGAAAATAGATGGGCCATGAACGCTTCCATGTCGCCCCGATCTACTGTCTCAAGGTCCTATATTCCACCCCAATTTACAGTCTCTAAATTTGACAGTGTGGCTATTGAAGCCAGGATGCTGAAGAACCATGGCATATTGGGGACCAGTAGTGTCTACCCTAGTCAATGATAGAAAAGCTGTCACTAGGAAGATTTATCATAAGGTCTGGAAGACTTGTATTGCTTGGTGTGAAGCCAGGAAATGGCATCCTCGGAAATACGTGATTGGGAGAATTCTCTGTTCTACAGTTGGCTGTGGAAATCAGATTGGCTTTGAGTACAATAAGAGGTCAGATTTCGGCCTTGTCGTTATTCTTCCAAATGCCTTTAGCATCCCATTCATTAGTCCGAACCTTTATGCAGGGGGCGACTCGTTTGCTTTCCCCCATTAGGTCACCTATGTGTCCTTGGGACTTGAACTTGGTGCTGTCTGTATTACAGAAACAACCATTTGAACCTATCAAGGAAATTCTATTAGACTTGCTGTCACGCAAGCTAGCCTTCCTGATGGCCATCACCTCGGCTAGAAGGGTGTTGGAGGCCCTTTCGTGCAGGGAACCATACTTGATCCTTCACCATGACAGGCTCGTGTTACGACCTGTTTTTATCCTTTTTGCCAAAAGTGGTGTCGGCCTTTCATTTAAATCAGGACATAATTTTGCCTTATTTTTCTCTCAGCCTCACTCGACGGAAGAGAGATGACTGTATTCATTGGACGTTGTCCGGGCAGTCAAGGTTTATTTGTCTAGATCTGTGGAGATCTGAGGATCGGACTCCTTTTTTTTGTTTTACCAAAAGGACCCAAGAAGGGGCAGGCAGTGTCATTGCTGGTGGCACTGTTACGCTCAGCTTCAAAGGGTGTAATTCTGTTGGCCATCAGCAGGTGTCTCCCTGCCAAGACTACCAACCAGCTATCAAGCACACCTGTTGGGGCTTGCTGGACTATATAAGCCAGCCCTTAACCAAGGCTCAAATGCTTCCATCTGCTAGCCTTGTCCCTGAACCTGCTTGTTCCTGATTTTGTCCTGGATTCTGTTCCATGTACCCTGTCCTTGAGACCTGTACCTGCTCCCATTACGTTCTATTTCCTCATACCTGGCTTCTGTTCCTCTTTTGCGTTTGTCCCTGCCTGGGTTATTTGTTTCCTGTGCTTATGAACATATAATTAGTTAGATAGGTGTTTTAGGGTTTTGCTGTGTCTTGCACTTATTACTTGTTTATGGTTTGTACTTGTGTCTTTATCTTAAATTTACTTTTTTCACTTACTCGTTTGTTCCTAATTCCTTGGTGCAGCCCAACGATCTGATCACCTGTATTGGATGTTTGTGTATGGCACCCCTGACAGAATTCTGAAGCCATATAATCAGATTGAATAAAATAAGAAATAGATTACGCGGTGTCGTAACGCGTAGGGATTGGCTGGAGCAACACACTGAATCTGAAGCACAAGTGAGAGGGCGCTGAGAACGCCAGATCGTTTTTTACATTCACTTTGCCTGTTTTTAATATGAGAAATGTAAGAGTAACAGCAAATAAATATTCCCCCCTTTGATTTTAAAAGTTTAATGCACTAGTGGAGCCTCTTTCTTCTCCCCCCTCCCTATTTTATCTCCCCCATACTGAGTTCACTAGAGTGGAGCTGCAGAGAGGGAACGTTGGAGGAGAGAAAATAACATAGAAAGAGAAAGCTGCCAGAGACCATTCCCACACCTTAAAGACATATTACTGAATGCCTGATTACTACTAATGCAAGAAGATCTACAAACAATTGCAGCAACAAAACGGACTTTTTCACATAAATTGGAATGTATATCTTTTAAGGTTGCACATATGTTTTATTGCACGGTTTTTTGATTGTGGATTTTAGAAGACCATATACGATTTACATACTGGAAATATTTTTATGCACAAATATTTTTATGCACAAATATTTTATGCACAAATTTTTATGCATTATGTCATTATCTATTTATGCATGCCAGTTATAGGGTGGTAGGAGGAGTATTTCAGTATTTACTGCTATTTAAGCCTCACTTTTTTGAGTAAAAGCAGCGATCATTATAGTATATAAGAGAGATTTTAACACTACCACCTAACAGACAACAGTGTTCCACAATATATTTATATACACAATATTTTTATTTTTCACTTAATATTGCGCAAAATCTATTTCTTATTTTATTTAGTCATTAAGTGTTTGGTGTGAACACCCTTATTTTGCGGCAATATTAGTATTTATTTTACACAGCACTATTTTTCATTTGATCACTTCACCATTTAATATCCACCAGCGCGAAGGACAATTTTATATTATATAATCAGATTGGTTGCACCTGGGAATTGGGTCTGAGCACTTGCTAATTATTGAAAGATGCATCTGGAAGATATTCTGTATTTATCGCTCCTGGCAACAGATGACAGATTTTTGTTATCAGACATTAAGTGAACGCATTAAGTAGCAGTTGTTAGAATACATCTGTCTAGCTCATGTTTTTATTAATCAAGGCAGTTTTCTGTTTGAGGACGTGCAAACATTTATTCAGATCTGTGCTGAGTTGGCCCTGTCTGATACCTAGGGGAGGTGATGACTATACACCCCCTTTTAGTGCAGCTCAGGTAGAGTCTTTGGTTTGGCTATTGGAAGATGACTCAGCCTTTTTCTTTGAGTAATACTCAGCTTGTCCTCAACAGGTGCTTGCAGAATGTATTGATTCAGTGCAGTCTCTGGTCAGATGAGCAGTGTGCAAACTTGATTTTGTGCAATCATTATTACAGGCCTGGTCAAGTTTTTGTTGTACCCGGCCTCTGTCAACTCCCAACCACCCATTTCTGTGGCTAGATACCAGCCTGCTGGGATGTCTTCCTCTCCTTCACCCCCAACAACCACAGTTTCCGCCCAATACACCCTACTACCAGTGAAGTACCAGTACCCTGTTTCCTCCTTCTGCACCTACCTTGCCTTTAACCCTTCTGCTTCTTCTTGGCTGCCTCCACCAGCTCCACTAAATCTCCCTTCAAAAACTGCTCTGTCTGTTTTACCATCCTTCTGCTCTTCGCTTCTACCAGCTGCATCCACTACCTACAGCCCTGTATCCACATACAAATCTTCAGTGGCTAAAACCAGAAAGAAGCATAAGTTTTTCCCAACCTATACCATCCTACAGTATCCAATCCTGCCTACACACCAGCTGATCCACTCCAGTCTGCCGTTCCAGTGCCCGCTGTCTAGCCTGTTGTTCCAGTGCCCACGATCCAGCCTGTTGTTCCGGTGCCCGTTTCCCAGCCTGAAGTTCCGGTGCCCGTTTCCCAGCCTGAAGTTCCAGTGACCGTTTCCCAGCCTGAAGTTCCAGTGACCGTTCCCCAGCCTAAAGTTCTGGTGCCTGTTTCCCAGCTTGATGTGCCGCTGCCCAGCTTGATGTACCTCTGCCCGTTGCCCAGCTGGATGAGCTTCTGCCCACTGCCCAGCTTGAGGTGCCTCAGCTTGCTGCCCAGCCAGATGACCTGGTGCCCTTTGCCCTGCCAGATGACCTGGTGCCCTTTGCCCTGCCAGATGACCCGGTGCCCTTTGCCCTGCCAGATAACATGGTGCCTGCTAAACCTGTTCCTGATGCCCAGCTTGCCGCTGATGTTTTCCTGACTGATGCCCATCTTCCTGCTGTTTCAATCCTTCTTGTCGCCTAGCCTGAATGTATTGCCTCTGTGTGGTCCACCTCCGATGGGTTCTTGCCCATTGCCCTGCTAATTTTCATTTCTACATCCAAACTTCCTGACCCTGGTGGTGGGGTGCGTGTCCTATTCTCAGACTCCGGTTGCACGTCCCCCAGTGAATTAAAGGACTCTGGCCTTGGAAGTAGTCCACAGACTCCGTAGGGAAACTTTTTAGGGTGTTTCCGCACCCACTCGGACTGTCAAACCAAGGGCTGAATGGAGCGTCCGGAGGCCACTCCTTGAGGAGGGGGAAATGTCAGGATCGGTGTCATTACTGGTTTTACCTGCTGGTGGTACTGTTGCGCTCAGTACCAAAGGGTGTAATTCTGGTGGCCACCAGTGGGTGTCTCCCTGCCAAGACTACCAACCAGCTATCAAGCACACCTGTTGGGGTTTTCTGGACTATATAAGCCCGCCCTTAACCAAGGCTCGAATGCTTCAGAATTCCATCTGCTAGCCTTGTCCCTGTCTGAACCTGCTTGTGTCCTGGATTCTGTTCCATGTACCCTGTCCCCTGCTCCCATTATGGTCTGTTTCCTCATACCTGGCTTCTGTTCCCCTTTTGCTTTTGTCCCTGCCTGGGTTATTCATGTTTGTTTCCTGTGCTTATGAACATATAATTAGGTGTTTTGGGGTTTTGCTGTGTCTTGCATTGTTCATGGTTTGCTGTTTGGTTTGCACATGTGTCTTTATCTTAAATAAACTTACTTTTTTCACTTACTCATTTGTTCGTAATTCCTTGGTGCAGCCCAACGCTTTGATCACCTGTATTGGATGTCTGTGTATAGCATCCCCCGACAGGCAGCTTCCAATGCCAATTGGGTCCGTCAATTGATCACTCAGGCCTACAGGCTGAAACATAAAGCTCCTCCCTTTAGGGTGAGAGCTCATTCTACCAGGGGTGTAGGAACCTCCTGGGCTTTTCACCATCAGGTATCTGTGGCTCAGATTTGTAAGTCTGCTACCTGGGCTTCAGTGCATATGTTCACAAAATGTTATCAAGGGGATGCTCAAAGCCGCCGAGGATTCGGCTTTCGGGCGCAGTGTACTGCGGGCTGCCGTATAAGTTCTGCTGGCTATTGTTTGGCAGGGTGTCCCCCCCGAAGGCTATTGCTCTGGGACATCCCAGCAGGTAATGAATATTAGTCTGACTCTGTGTCCCATGATGTATGAAAAAGAAAATAGGATTTTTTTTGTCATACTTACCTGTAAAATCCTTTTCTTTGAGTTCATCATGGGACACAGAGATCCCTCCCCTCTTTTTTTGAGGATTCAGTGCTTGCTACAAAACTGAAGTATTTCCTGTATGGGAGGGGTTATATAGGGGATCACTTCCTGTCTAAAAACCTTTGGCCTACCAGTGTCCATTCACCTGGAGATGTAGTATAACCCAGCTGGTAATGAATATTAGCCTGACTCTGTGTGCCATGATGTACTCAAAAGGATTTTACAGTTAAGTATGATGAAAAAATCCTATTTTTCTCCACTTGATAATGACTGTCTTCACTGCATCCCATGGTAGATCTAATGCCTTGGAAATTCTTTTGTACCCTTCTCCTGACTGATACCTTTTAACAATGAGATTCCTCTGATGCTTTGGCAGCTTCCTGTGGACCATGGCTTTTGGTGTAAGATGTGACTAAGAAAATGTCAGGAAAGCCCTACTAGAACAGCTGAACTTTATTTGGGGTTAATCAGAGGCACTTTAAATGATGGCAGGTGTGTACTGACTCCTATTTAACATGAGTTTGAATGTGATTCCTTAATTCGGAACATAGCTACAGTGGATATAAAAAGTTTACACACCCTGTTACAATGTCAGGTTTCTGTGATGTAAAAAAAAAAAAAGACGAAGATAAATCACGGGCCTTAGTCAAGGTCGAGGGAATTATGAACAGTTCCAAATACCAGTCAATATTGGCACAAAACCTTCAGGTTTCTGCTAGAAAGCTGAACAGGAAGAGGAACTTCATCTTTCAGCATGACAACGACCCAAAGCATACATCCAAATCAACAAAGGAATGGCTTAACCAGAAAAAGATTGAAGTTTTGGAACGGCCCAGCCAGAGCCCAGACCTGAATCTGATTGAAAATCTGTAGGGTGATCTGAAGAGGGCTGTGCACAGAAGATGCCCTTGCAATCTGACAGATTTGGAGTGTTTTTTTTTTTGCAAAGAGAGGGCGAATATTGCCAAGTCAAGATGTGCCATGCTGATAAACTCATACCCAAAAAGACGGAGTGCTGTAATAAAATCAAAAGGTGCTTCAACAAAGTATTAGTTTAATATGGTTGCATAAGTGTGCATACCCTTATTTTATTTTTACTTCCCTCCACCTAAACGATTTCAGTTTGTTGTTCGATTGAGTTGTACAGTTTATAGGTCACATAGGTGGAAAAGGTTCTGAAATGATTTATCTTTGTCATTTTTTTTTTTTTTTTACACTTCACAGAAACCTGATGTGTGTAGACGTTTTCTTTTTATATCCAATGTAGAATCCTAGCACTGCAAGTTATCATTGCTAACCACTGACCTGCCACATTAGTGCCATTCTTATGGATTTGGTGTTTCAGCATTTGGTTAAAAAAAAAGGTCAGTGTACATATTAACATCCTCCCATGCTCGAGCGGCCTGCATGCCCCCTGCAGGGCATGTACGGCATGCTCTGTGATCAGCGGGTCTATGGGACTCGGCTGATCACAGATCGGAGTAAGGGGTCGATCCCGACCCCTTACCACGTGATCAGCTTTCAGCTAATGACAGCTGATCATGTGATGTAAACAGACCCAGTAATCTGCTATTTTTTCCTCCTCACACTGATAGCGGGAGAACAAAAAAAAATCCGATCACCGGCAGCTGTCAGAGGGACATCGGTCCCAAACAAGCAGAGCAGCCGTGCAGTCATCTGTGCCCACTGGTGCCCACAATTATACTTATCAATGTCACCAATCAGTGCCTCATCACCAGTGCTGCCTATTAGTGCATATCAATGAAGGAGAAAAATTACCTGTTTTGCAAAATGTTATAACAAATTATGAACCTTTTTTATCGTTTTCAAAATTTTCCGTCTTTTTTTGTTTGTTCAGCAAAAAATAAAAACCCCAGTGGTGATTAAATACCACCAAAAGAAAGCTCTATTTGTGTGAAAAAAATTATAAAAATTTAATTTGGCTACAGTGTTGCATGACCGTGCCATTGTCAAAGTGTGACAGCGCTGAAAATTGGCCTGGGCAGGAGGGGGGTTTAAATGCCCAGTAAGAAAGTGGTTAAAGTGTAACTGAAGTCAGTGTAGAGGGCTTAGAACACCTGACAGTTTATTTATTTATTTTTTTTATTGCTGTCTGCGTCTCCCATCAGGGAGATTCACTCTCACTATTTGTCTTGTTTACCGTTATCATTGAAAGTAAAAGAAAATCCCAAATTGTGGGTTGTCCCCAGAACAGTAATAGAGGGGATATCTTCCAATGGTCAAGAAGTTAAGGGAACTCTCCTCATGAACTACAGATTGGGGGGTGAGGGCGGTGGTGAAACTGACAGGGGGTATAATCTTTCCTTAGCCTATCCAAGATGAAAAAAAATTACCTTTAGTTACTCTTTAACCACCTCAATACCGGGCATTTTCGCCCCCTTCCTGCCCAAGCCATTTTTCAGCTTTCAGCGCTGTCGCACTTTGAATGACAATTGCGCGGTCATGCTACACTGTGCCCAAATGAAATTGTTATCATTTTTTCCCCACAAATAGAGCTTTCTTTTAGTGGTATTTGATCACCTCTGCGCTTTTTATTTTTTGTGCTATAAACAAAAGAAGAGTGACAAGTTTTAAAAAAAAACACAATAATTTTTATCTTTTGCGATAATAAATATCCAATTTTTTTTTCTTTAAAACAAATTTTTTCTCAGTTTAGGCTAATATGTATTCTTGTACATATTTTTGGTAAAAAAAAATCGCAATAAGCGTATATAGATTGGTTTGCGCCAAAGTTATAGCGTCTACAAAATAGGGGATAGATTTATAACATTTTTATTTTTTTTTATTTTTTTACTAGTAATGGCGGCGATCTGCGATTTTTATTGTGACTGCGATATTGCAGCGGACACATCGGACACTTTTGACACATATTTGGGACCATTCACATTTATACGATCCGTGCTATAAAAATGCATTGATTACTGTATAAATGTGACAGGCAGGGAAGGGGTTAACACTAGGTGGTGATCGAGGGGTTAACTGTGTTGCTAGGGAGTGATTCTAACTGTAGGGGGAGGGGACTCACTAGGGGAGGAGACCGATCGGTGTTCCTCTGTGCTGGGAACACACCATCGGTCTCCTCTCCTCTTTACACACACAGATCCACGGTCCTGCTGTGTTACCGGTAATCGGGGGTGCCCGGTGGACATTGCGGCCACCGGGCACGCGCACCGTGTGCCTAGTGACACAGCGGGCGCGTGCGATCGCCGGCGGCGGTGCGTGCGCCCCCTGGTGGCCTAGGAATGCGAGGCCGTCATATGACGCCCGCCCGCCACGAGAGCTGCGCCGCCTGGCCGTCAATTGACAGCCGGCGGTCAGCAAGCAGTTAAAAACAAGATATAATAGTAAATGGGTGCTCATATTTTCCCCAGAACAGGAGCAAAGATAATAAATCCTTGGGATACATTTTTATAGTTTTTTTTTTTAATTTCCTTCTCAAAGCTGGAGCTACTCGTAAATTTGAAAAAGTTATAAAACAATACTGCTAAACTGAAAATACTTGTGTTACTCTTCATGTGATTTTGCGTGGGCTAAGGGAGTCCCTGGATCCTTTGTGCACACCAGAGTACCTTATTAGAGTCTGCATGAAAGCGTTGTCCTTTCTAATCAGCAATTTCCTACCAAAGCCTAAGTTGGCAGTAAAGGTTCAGATTATGGCCTATAGAAAGGTGAGGTTGGGGCACCATTGTTAGCTTACTTACTTCCTAGGACTTTACAGATTCACTTTAAAAATCAGTGCTGATATTCTCATCACTGTACAGCAGCTCAAATTAAGTTTTGATAGACATTAGAAGAAAGTGGGTGTGCCGATAAGATGGGTGGGTGAAAAGCGCTCTTGTAAGTTTTTATTCTATTACTAGGAAATGTTTGAGCCATCATGCTACATATGGTTGTCAGTGGTTTAGAAATTTAATTTCAATCTGGTACTGGCTTTTCAGCTGATAAGGCTGTCCGTTGATAATCCTCCACTAGATTTAAGATCTTTAGATCAATCCCCTGAATTCCTGATGATGCCTATTATAGAGAGGGACTTGACTACATGACTAAGTCCACCCCACCCTCCCTTTTTAACAGTCCATTATGAGAGGACTTAGGGGGAGGCACTAAATGTCAAGACAAGCAGATGTTGAGGCTTTCTGTAGAGCAGGCACCCAGCATCTATTTGGCACCTAAATAGATTAAAGGGTTAATTAATAATATCACAAGCTACCTGGATTTTAGCATTGTTAAGCCTAGTACACATGAATATTTTTTTTTTTCGTTCAACCCAGTCCGATGTAAGTCCAGAGATCTCCCCTGCTGAGCAGTTGTGTTCTGTCTCCACCCCCCACCCCCAATCAGAACACTCTGGTCAGCACTCTCAGCCATTAATCCTGGGTGCAGTGTCACTCCTGTCAGAAGGAGCAGCGGCTGATAGCTGCTGCTGGAGGGAGGATTTTACTTTCTCCTCCTTTCCGCCTGCATGAGGTGGAAAAAAGCTGGCACTGAGACAGAACTGTCCTCCGTCTCAGCACTGCAGAGAAAGGAGGGCAGACTGTGTCTTCCTTCCTCTCCCCCTCTGTCATGTGACTTGTCACATGTCCGGAGAGGGGAAAGAGACGCTGTGAGTACCGATCTCTTAGTATAATTGGGGGGGGGGGGGGTGTAACAACTCGGGAGCATGGGGACACCTGATATAAAGAGGGATTTTATTGGGGATATTGTAAAAAAAAAAAAAAAAAATACACCAATATTTGTGAAAAAAGGTGCATTTATTTCTATTTTTTTGCAAATAAGCCTGCAACATAGCTTGACATGGTAAGGGTTAATTTTTTTTAACTAATGTTCCGTAATCTAATGGCATAACCTCTTACAAACTTGTTGAAAATCTAGTATGACTAAATCACCAGTTATATGGTTTGAAAGATTACTCATGCTGCAGATTCTAAAAGTTCACTTTACCATTGATGAGTCTGCTGGATTAGTAGTTGTGTGTCCTTTTGAGAATGAGATACAAGAAAGGCTTCCTGAATTCACTACTTCAAGCCATGGTGATAAAAGTTACTTTTTCAGATGAAAAGCTTTGTGAAGCAGCCATAGCCTACAGGTTAAGTACTCTGACGGTCAGTGCAACCATGGGAGACTTCCTGAACAACATTGGTTCGAATCCCCATGTCTGCCTTCACCAGTGAAGGGGCCACCACTCTCAGGTTAAGTACTCTGAAGGCCAGTGTAGCCATGGGAGACTTCCTGAAAGACGTTGGATGTTATGCTAGCGTTAGCTCCTTGTGACCTTGGACAAGTCACTTTATCACACTGTCCCAGCTCTCAATCCTTAGATTGTAGGAATAATATACTTGTGTTGCTGAATGTCATAGACAGCATGTAGAAGAACACCTCTATATAAAACAAGCTGCTTCCCCTAAGGGAGCAGCTGTTATAAAACATTCTTACTATGTTCCGACCTTCTTCAACATATTTGTATCCTTCCAGGCATTCACACCAACCACTGGGGTCCCGAAGAAGCACTGACCAGGATTCGAACTAGCGTCAGCTCCCAACCTTAGTGAGCTGATACCTTCATAGACTGGAAGCTTAACCTGTACGCCAAACCTTTAGACAACTTTCCAACCTTCCAATTATTTATTATAATGTTTGATTGATTCATTAATGGCAACACTTTCTACCCTTTTTTTTTCTGCATTGTTACCATCAAACCTACTAGAGTGGAGGTTACTTGCTTTATTGACTAAGCAAATCTTTGGGAAGATATAGGTTCAAATCTATGCTATTTAGCTTTGGGTTAAGATCAATAGTTCATTTAATAATATCCTTGTCATTATTTTAAAAGCAGACTTCACTATTATTTAGAAAGTACACAATTTAAGTATAGCTATATTATAAACATAATAAACGTATAAATAAGCTCAGTGAATAAAATTTTATTATCCCCGCTAAAATTGCCCAATGGGTTCCCCTGTGTTTTAGAGGGTGCAGCCAAGAGGGAACAGCGTATCACGTATGGTGGATGTGCCCAAAAGTTCATAGATTCTGGATCCGAATCTACACTTTTATCTATTCTTTCACAACAACCAATCTGACTAAGTCCCCTGCAACAGGCGCTCCTCGGACCCCCTGTTGGGGGAGCCCCGAGACCCAATGTTTAATTTTTGTTTCATTCTTACAGCAGCCAGAATAACGATCACAAGATCCTGGAAATCCTGATGCTCTTTTAACGTCCTAAAGAATAAGTTGCCCTGGATAATGTTAAATGAACACCTCTCTGCAGGACAAGCTTCCCCAATTGGAAAAAATCTGAGACCCCTAGATTACATGATGGGGTCAACCTCGTCAGATCTGAGGCTAACCTCTTAGTGCCCCAAGAGAGGCTGGCTGTCTCTTTTCCCTTTCTTCCTCTTTTATCCCTTTCTTCTCCTTGTTAAACCCTTTGATAGTTTGGGAAGTGATCTAGGACCACTGGTCGATCGCCATTGGCCCCACTCCCAGTTTGCAGGCAGTGTATGCAACATAATGACCAGCTACCATGATTGATTCATGGCTGGGATTACCAATCATCTTAGATGGGGGAGCCTTGGTCATGCAGTTTTGTATCTTCTGTTCTTCAGAACTATATTCATAGCCCAAAACTAGTGTTATACTGGTTCTTTAACGACCAATTTTGTTAGTCAATAGTGTTGTCAGGTACCGGTGCTTCTCTATACTGTATTGTACGGTTTTATATCTGTATTGTTTATAACCCTAATGAAACCAATTGGAAAAGAAAATTCAAATATTAGATGCTTTCTTATTAAATATGTTCATATTTTTTTGAGGAAATAAAACACAATTTCATGATCCATACAGTCTAAGTACCTGAGGATAGGTTGCTGTCCTAGATCTTGTATAATTCTAGAGGCTTGGCAACTATCATCCCTAGCATATTTGGTAATATAAAATAGAATATATATATTCTAAGATATATCTCTATATCTATCTGAATCTTTTCTTTTCCAAGAATTTTGGATGCTTCTTTAACCACTTCAGCTCCAGAAGATTTTACACCCTTCCTGACCAGAGCACTTTTTGCGATTCGGCACTGCGTCGCTTTAACTGACAATTGCGCAGTCGTGCGACGTCCTTTTTTCCCCACAAATATGATGGTGGTATTTGATCACCCCTGCGCTTTTTATTTTTTGCGCTATAAACAAAAAAAGAGCAACAATTTTGAAAAAAAATGCATTATTTTTTTACTTTTTGCTATAATAAATATCCCCCAAAAATATATATAAAAAACTATTTTTTTCCTCAGTTTAGGCCGATATGTATTCTACATATTTTTGGTAAAAAAAAAAAAATAAAAATAAAAAAAAAACGAAAAAAAAAACCCCGCAATAATCGATTATTGATCAGTTTACGCAAAAGTTATAGCGTTTACAAAATAGGGGATAGTTTTATGGCATTTTTATTAATCATTTTTTTTTAAAATGGCAGCGATCAGCGATTTTCATTGTGACTGCGACATTATGGCGGACACATCGGACATTTTTAACACGTTTTTGGGACCATTGTCCTTTATACAGCAATCAGTGCTATACAAATGCACTGATTCCTGTGTAAATGACACTGGCAGTGAAGGGGGTTAACCACTAGGTGGCAGTGTAGAGGTTAAGTGTGTCCTAGGGGCGTGTTTCTAACTGTAGGGGGGATGGGCTGTGTGTGACACGTCATTGATCTCTGCTTCGATGACAGGGAGCAGAGACCAGTGACACTGTCACTAGGCAGAACAGGGAGATGCTTGTTTACATTAGCATCTCCCCGTTCTTCCTTCCCGTGAGGCAATCGCGGGTATCCCCGCGGCGATTGAGTCCGCGGGACACGCGACCCGACTCAAGGAGCTTGTCGCCAGCGGCACGCGCGCGCCCGCTGGCCACCTCTTAAAGGGGAACGTACAGGTACGTAATTCTGCCTGTATGTGCCCTTCGGCCGCAGTATATCTGCGTGAGGCGGTTGGCAAGCGGTTAACCACTTCAGCCCTGGACGATTTGGCTGCCGATTTGATTTGCGATTCGGCACTGCGTCGCTTTAACTGAAACTTGCGCGGTCATGCAACGTTGCACCCAAACAAAATTGACGTCCTTTTTTTTCCCCCACAAATAGAGCTTTCTTTTGGTGGTATTTGATCGCGGTTTTTATTTTTTTCGCTATAAACAAGTATAAACAAGTGACAATTTTGAAAAAAAAACCCCCACAATATTTTGTACTTTTTGCTATAATAAATATCCCCATTTTTTTCTTTAAAGATTTTTTTTTCTTCTTAGTTTAGACCGATACATATTCTTGGTAAAAAAAAAATAAAATATCAATCTCAATAAGTGTATATTGATTGGTTTGCGCAAAAGTTATAGCGTCTACAAAATAGGGGGTAGATTTATAGCATTTTTATTATTTATTTATTTATTTTTACTAGTAATGGCGATGATCCGCCATAATGTCATAGTCCCGATAAAAATTGCAGACACTTCTGCCACATTTTTGGGACCATTGGCATTTATACAGCGATCAGTGCTATAAACATGCACGGCTTACTGTAAAAATGTCAGTGGCAGGGAAGGGGTTAACACTAGGGTCGCTCAAGGGGTTAACTGCATTCCCTCTCTGTTTGTTTCTAACTGAAGCAGGAGGGGACTGACCTAGAGGAAGTGACAGATCGCGGTTCCTAGCTAATAGGAACTCGGGATCTGTCCCACCTCACAGAACAGGGATTTGTGTGATACACACACACACACACACACACACATTTCCCTGTTCTGCCTCTCGTGCCCGCGTTCGCTTGTGGCCAGCGGTCATCGTGACCGTCGGCCACAAGCATCAGCACCCTCGCTGTGCAGCGGGCGCGCGCCTGCTATCCCAATCCTGCGAGCCAACGTATAGCTACGACGGCTCGCGGGATCGTGCTGACCTGCCGCAGTAAAATGACGGCAGCTGGTCGGCAAGGGGTTAACTTGCATTCGAAAAATTGAACGTTTAATAGGAATTCAGAGAAAATGTATGTTTATTAAAATGTACATACATACAGTCTCGCTTTCCTTTTTAATGAAAAGACATAATCATCCTTTTATTTTATTCACACTAATCACTTGTTTTCTTGAAATAGAAAAAAAATTTCTGACACAAACTCATCTTTGATGTCTCTATTGGGGCAACCAGATTTTAATTACGGTGGATTCATATTCTAGGTCTCTAGATTTTTTTTTATTCTTTATTTTCATAAAAGGACATGGATAAGGCCAAAGTATGTGTGTTTATCATACATTAACATTAAAATGGACAGCTAAACTTTACGGATCTCAATTTGGTAATCACTATTTCTAGAGCTCTTTTCATAGCTCGTAGGCCAATCCTGCTAAGCTGGACCTTGCCTCACCACTCTGACAGGATAGTGGATCTCAACAAATATATCTCTTATTTGAAAAAAAAATTAAAAAAAATAAAAACAATCATCATACTTATCTGTATCTAACTCTATGCGTAAATTTAACACCATGTGGTTCCAACAGATGGAGTACACACACCCTTCCTTCTCGTAGGTCTTCATATGTCTTATCCTGAGTGTATCTGTATGGCTAATTAAGGTATATATAGCTCTGGTCTAAGTGTTTTGTATTTTTATTTAGTTTATCGTCGGTTGGGTTGCTCCTCCTACCTTTTTGTCTCCTGCACTGTTGTTAACAGATTTTATTTAAAGAGGTTTTGTAAGTTAAGGGGAAAATAAATTATACATATATATATTTTATTTATATATTAATGAACAGCTACAACCCCTGCCAAAAATTATGGAGAAAAATGTTCAATTGTGTAAAAAAAACAAACTAATCACAGACATGCCTCAACACTATTTTCATTTAACATTCCGACCTTCTGGCTTTAAGAAACAGTTGAAATATAGATTAAAAAAAAAAAAGTAAATTGTATTCTGCTTGATCTATAAAAACAGTTGCAACTGAGGGGGAAAAAAAATGGAATCACTAAATTCTGAGGAAAATATTATGGAATCACCATGTACTTTGCAGTTCTAACTGTCCAAAATCTCAATATAAATATGTGCATTTATTGACTGCCATCTCCCCTGTACCGTTATCTGACATGCAACCCCCAGATCATCAATGATTGAGAGAAATTTGCATGTTTTCTTCAGGCAATCATATTTATACATTTCATTGCAACGGCTCAATCAAAAGTTCCAGCATCATCACCCTGCCCAATGCAGATTCGTAATTCATCACCTTAATATCACTGTCATCTACAGTCCATGATGGCTTTTGCTTAACCCACTCTCTCTTGTATTTTTCTGTTTAGGTGTTGATTCCATGATATTTTCCTCAGAATTGAGTAATTCCATATTTTTTTTCATCTGCTTGATCTGCAAAAACAGTTGCAACTGACTACAGTTCTATTTCTTAAAGCCAGAAGGTTGGAATGTTAAATGAAAAATAGTTTTGAGGCATGTCTGATTGTGTAGAAAAAAAATAAATAAATTTTGCAAGAGTCGTGATTCCATACTTTCTGCCAGGGGTTGTATAAGGATGTCTTGGCAAGGGATCAGCCAGGTAGAGGCAAAATAGGAGAGGGCGAAAAGTAGGAGGGAGGGAGCAAGAAACCGGGATGGAAAGGGGGGGGGGGTGAGTAGAGGCATGTGTCTATGTAGGAGTGGGAGAGTATTTAAAGTCCAAGGGAAAAGGTGTGCATCTCATTAATCCCACTGTACAAGGGTAGCCATGTATTCTGGAGCACAGGTGTCTTCCAGCCCGTAAAGAACTCCCAAATTTTTCATTGCGTTATTTTAGAGAAGCAGCGAGATGTTTTAAGGGGGCTATTAATACTTTATCTTAGAGAACCACGTGAGAATAGGGGGTGAAACCTGCTTCCAGAGAGATTGGGTGCAGGAACTAGCTGCAGGGAGAAGTTGAACCACAAGGAAGCACTCTGTTTCTGGAGAGGTTCAAATTTTGGAGGAGAAAGGCAGCAGGGTTAAGACCAAGATCAGTGAGGTCCATTCACAAATTGGCATCTGTTTTAAGATCCACCAGTAAAAAAATACCTCTCACCATTTTTTTTTCCCCCAAAAAATTTGCAGTTCACAAAAAAACAAAACAAAAAACACTACTATAACAGCACATGAGCTATTTTATGAAGTGATGAGGTATTTTAGTAGTGAAAGCTAGTTGTATTTTACTGCCAGCGTCAGTGAATAACTGCCATTAAAAAGTCCCAACATTAGCAGGAAAAAACAAAAAATCTATGAGACCCTTATCTAAGCATGCAGGCCAGAAGGGGTGGTTGGGGTGTGGGATCAAGCAAGCATCTCCCTTCCTGAACTATACCATAATGTTCTCAAAAGGACATTGTCCAAATGTTGATGCGGTGGATGACTTATCAGAATATGGAAGCCCCCCTTTTAACGAGGGCCCCAGATCCTGGTCTCCCACATATGAATGAGAAGGGGAAGTACATAGTACCCCTACTCATGTTTCTCCCCCCCCCCAAAAAAAAAGTGCAAAGTAAATAAAAACCCAGAAACAGTTTGACAAGTCATTTAAAAAAAAAAAAGCCAAAAAGAATAAATGTTCCGCAAAAAAGATCCAACGTCAAATCACAATGAATGCCAGCCACTGACCTGCACCGACACTTGGCTCCAGCCAAATAACAGCTCCACTGCCTACCCACCACTAAATAAACTTAGCAGCACGGCCACTTGATGACCTCAACAGGTGACACCCCCCGGCCCCTTATGAGGGGATGAGTACCTGATGGCTCCTCCTCTGGCAGAGCCACCTGAGGATGTTGTCAGTGTTGGTGCAGGTCAGTTTTTTTTTCTTTGTGCGGGTGCTCGACATTGGATCTACTACAGGGGGACTTTTTTTTCTCCCCCTTTTTTAAATAAAAAAAAAAGTCTCCCTGCAGTAGATCAGATGTCAAGCATGAACGCCAGCCACTCACCCAGACAAAAAAAAAAAAAACCACGACATCCTCAGGTGGCTTTGCCGGAGAGGAGCCATCATCGGGTACTCATCCCCTCATAAAAAGAGACGGGGGTGGGGGGTGTCATCAGTTGACCCTACCACTAAGTTTATTTAGTGATGGGTAGGCAGGGTCAGTGGCTGACGTTGATTGTGTATGACGTTGGATCTTCTTCGGGGAACATTATTTTTTTGTTTTTTTAATAAATGACTTATCAAAAACGGTCTCTGGGTTATTTCCTTTGCACTTTTTTTCGTGAATGAGTAAGGTTGTCTAGAGCAGTTTCTCACCTCCAGTCCTCAAGGCGCCCCAACAGGTCATGTTTTCAGGATTCCTATTATTTTGAACAGGTGATGTGATCAGTTTCACTGCCTTAGTAATTACCACAGCCATTTTATCTGAGGGAAATCCTGAAAACATGACCTGTTGGGGCATCTTGAGAAGTGGAGTTGAGAAATACTGATCTAGAGCAGTGGTTCTCAAGCCTGTCCTCAAATACCCCCAAACAGGCCACGTTTGCATGCTTTCCTTCGATTTAAAGCACCTGTGCAAGATAAAGTCAATGGCTTGGCATTTTGGAAGGCTTTTTTTTTTAATCGAAGAGAAAATCCCAAAACATGGCCTGTTGGGGGTATGTGAGGACAGGGTTGAGAATCACTGATCTAGAGCAGGGATATGCAATTAGCACACCTCCAGCAAAACTACAAGTCCCATCATGCCTCTGGGTGTCATGCATGTGGCTGTCAAAGTCTTGCTATGCCTCATGGTACTTTTAGTTCTGCAACAGCTGGAGGTCTGATTGCATATCCCTGACCTAGAGGAAGATGGGAGCACTTGTGTGGTAGTTCTATACAAGCTGATTTTTGCCCAGTATGTGCTGTGGTGGCATAGAGACACTCAGGAAGGCATTTACATTAAACAAGCATCAGATGTGCTCACTGTCACTCATGCACCATATTAGAGGGTTCCATGTTTGAACATATTTAAACCCTCTCTGGGCCTACCATACTGCATCTACATGCTTGTTTAGGAGTTTGAAAATGCGGGGTAAAACTATAAAGGATTAGGTGAAAATAACGCGTAAAGCCAAAACCATAAATTAGGGAGCCGTTATGTTATGACACCTAGCGCTAGAGGGGAATTCTTGATACAATTATGCAGTATCTAAACAATTGGTTTGTTAACTCTTCATACAACCCATGTATTGGCACTGTTTGTGCAAAACATTTACAAGCATGTACTGTTATTTTAGAAAAAGTAGCCATCTTTTCTGCCCAGAAATTGAACCAATATTAGCATGCATCAGAAGAGTTGCCTCAACGTGCATCCTAAAGTAGAACTAAAAAAAAATAAAAATTGTAAGCATGCAGAAGAGGCATGCAATGTCTCTTCTAAAATAAAAACAAACTTAGGGGCCTGTTCACAACCTTATTTAGAATGTACACCAAACTGTGCAAGCACAGCTCAGTGTATATTCTCAGCACCAGCCATTTAATACGGATAAAGACCTGGCACCCAGACGAAAGCAGGGAGACTATGCTGGTGGCAGCGAAAGTATTAAGTTAGATTCACTTTTAAGTTTGGTGATCATAGTATTGAGTAGCAGGATCATACTCAATTTAACGCAGTGGCATACGTATGGAGATGTGGTCTGCACAGGGTACTGGCTAGATGTCTGCCATTTTTTGTGTCACCATGCAGAGCTGAAGTGTCTATGATTAGCATAGAACATCTTTATACAATGAATAGATTTTGTTTAGAACTGCTCCTAAATAGTCCTCCCTCTGCTCTCCTCGATCTAAGGAGTGCAGTGGGAGGGGCCGAGATTCCCCTATGATGTATACAAGCTAGCAGAGGGAGGATATGTGACCACACAGCAGCCCTGGGCAAATAAGGGAGTTAGCTTTATAATTAAAACAAAAAAAATACACACTGTATTTAATGTGTTCTTGAAACAGAGCAGATAAAAGTATATAATGGATATAACCTTACTAAAGGGTGGAGCAGCTACAGCAGAATACTCAAGACTGAAGGAGAGGTAGGGGCAGGAGGAGATCGGCTTCACAGTTCACACACAGACTACAGAAATGACAGGGAGTGGGGGGAAATGCAGTAGGATGACAGAGGAACGTAATCTGACCACGCCATCAGGGATCAGCAGCCATGATAAGTGTGGTCAGTACACACAAGGGAACACCTACAATATTTGGTTGATCCTGCCTATTCCGAAAGGGACAAGTGACATGGCAAAAGTACTCTCACGTGTCTTAACCACTTCAAGACCAGCCTTGTTTTGGATTTTTAGGTGTTTACAAGTTTAAAACAGGTTTTTTTTGCTAGAAAATTACTTAGAACCCCCAAACATTATATATTGGTTTTTTTTCTAACATCCTAGAGAATACAATAGCGGTCATTGCAATACTTTTTTTTGCACCGTATTTGCGCAGCGGTCTTCTAAGCGCACTTTTTTTGGAAAAAATTCACTTTTTTGAAAAAAAAAATAAAAAAATAAGACAACAGTAAAGTTAGCCCAATTTTTTTTTTATATTGTGAAATATAATGTTACGCCAAGTAAATTGATACCCAACATGTCACGCTTCAAAATTGCGCCCGCTCGTGGAATAGCATCAAACTTTTACCCTTAAAAATCTCCATAGGCGACGTTTAAAAAATTCTACAGATTCCATGTTTTGCGTTACAGAGGAGGTCTAGGGCTAGAATTATTGCTCTCACTCTACCGATCGCGGCGATACCTCACATGTGTGGTTTGACCACCATTTTCATATGCGGGCGCTACTCACATATGCGTTCGCTTCTGCGTGCGAGCTCGTCGGGACGGGGCGCTTTAAAAAAAAAATTTTTTTTTTTTTTTTATTATTTATTTTATTTTATTTATTTTTTCACTGTTTTTAAAAAAAAAAAAAAAATTGGATCACTTTTATTCCTATTACAAGGAATGTAAACATCCCTTGTAATAGAAAAAAGCATGACAGGTCCTCTTAAATATGAGATCTGGGGTCAAAAAGTCCTCAGATCTCATATTTAGACTAAAAAAAAAAAAAAAAAGTCGTTTAAAAAAATGACACTAAAAAAATTTGTGCCTTTAAGAGAGTGGGCGGAGCCGTCGTAATGACGTCGCTCCGGCCGTCACATGGTATGGAGACGGGTAGGCGCCATCTTGGCCTCACTTGTCTCCATACCTCAGCAGGGAAAGGACCCGATCGCCTCCGCCGCTACCGACAGCTCCGGTAAGCGGCGGAGGGTGCGGGAGAGCGGCGGGGTGGCACCTCTCCCGCCACCGATAACGGTGATCTCGCGGCGAACCCGCCGCAGAGACCACCATTATCGTGTACAGAATCGCTCACTGAAAAGATGGATATCTCGGTTGTGGCAGCAGCTGCTGCCGTTACCGAGATATCCATCTTCAAAAAAATGACGTATATATACAGTGAGCGGGGCTGAAGTGGTTAAAAGGGACAAGAGTATGGGGCGCATGCGCGGCGCGAACCGAGGAGGAAGCAAGGGCTGAGAGCTCCGTGAGCCACGAAGGAGAACGGCACTTCCCCGGGGCCATCCACACAGAATTTCGACCCAATTCTTTCTAACACCCCCGGTGGAACATCCAGCGCATGCCGGGACCCAAAAATCGCCGCTCCAAACCGGCTCAAAGATCTCTAACCACATACTTATTAAGGGTGAGAGAGAAGAACATGCAGGCCCAAGATGGCGCCCGGAAGACACAGTCACAGGCACACCTTCCCGCTGCAGCTACTTCACCGGCACACTCCCTAGGAGAATGTGAGTACTCATTACAATTAACTAAGGCGGATTTGGATGCAAGTCTAACCCTGATGTATGACAAAATTGCCCAGAAGTTTCAATCAGAGCTGCATAAGTCCACTAATACCTTGTCTCTGGAGATTGCAGCTCTGGGCAGTAGAACGGACTTGCTGGAGACTAAGCATGATGAACTGTCCCTAGGGTACTCTGATCTTAGAAAAGAGCATGAATCTTTGTCAGAAACGGTCCTACAATTACAAGCACACATAGAGGACCTCGATAACAGGAATCGACGTAACAATCTTAGGGTGCGTGGAGTCCCTGAATCTGTGACAGAATTGCTGCCAGCCGTTCAAAAGCTATTTCAATCTCTCCTGCCTGACTCCCCATTGACTGCCTTTTCCTGTGATAGGATTCATAGGGCCTTACGCCCCCCTCCACCCCCAGAGAAGCCTCCTAGGGACATAGTGCTATGCCTCAAGGACTTCCTGATTAAAGAGGATATCCTCAGGGCCTCTAGGAACACTCCTAGCATTCGTTTGGATGGGACCCCGGTTCAAATTTACCCGGACATCTCCCCCACTACCCTGGACAAACGCAGGAAGATGAAGGAGGTTACGTCGGTGCTGCAGTCGGCAAGTATTAGTTACCGCTGGGGCTTCCCTTTCAAGCTACAGGTGCCCCATAATGGCACGACCTACACTGTGACCACGCTGGCTGAAGGCAAGGAGGTACTTGTGAAACTGGGCCTCCTAGATGCTGCTTCTCTGCCTAGACTACCATCCACACCACGACACTCAGCAATTTGGGCTACCCCTCCACCCAGAAGAGACCGCCGTGATCAACGACGGGACTAACGGAAGCAGCAGCATTTAATTTTTGTTTTTTTTCTCTCCCTTTTTCGATGTCTCCTCTCGCTGCTCTGTTTTGTTTTTCTCCCATAAGGTTGAGAACTCTGATCCTCCCCTGCCATGCTTTGATGCACCTAGAATCTCCTGGTTCCATGTGGAATCCTGGTCGCGTCCGCCTGTGAGACCCCACACTCGTCAATATTGGGGACTGGCCGGCTCTTCATCTGTTTAGTGATGTTGGAGCCGACAGACCCATCACAGGTAAACCCTCCGGATATATCTGCATCCGTGCAGATCACACGGACACTAAAACATAGAGTGTTGGACCTTTTGGTCCGAATGGACACCATTTTTTGGGTATATGGGATGTCTTTCCCCATTGCCCCCTAGACTATTGTTGGCTATTTTTTGGCCTGGTTTTCAAATTCTTCGCATTGGTTTACCATTTTATTTTATTTTTTATTTTTCTTTGCTTTTTTTGCTCTTTTTGTGCTACCCAAATCAGAAGGTACTATCATTTTGATATATGTATTGCCATCTCAGTTAAAGCATGTATGTATTATGTGGGGGTTGTACTCCCTGGCTGGGCCTCACCCTGGGGGACTTCATACTGTTGTGGAGCCCACTCTCGACCTGGACCCGATTCCAATCTTAAAGCTACCCCTTTGGACCCACTATGGGTATCAAGGTAATTTCTCACAATGTAAAAGGGTTTAATACCCCTCAAAAACGAAGGAAAGCATTTAAAGCTTATAAGTCACTTGGAGCGGACATTATACTGCTTCAGGAGACACATTTCTCCAGCGATAACCACCCATCATACTTTGATAAAACATTTAAACAATGCTTTTTCACTACCTATGGGTCCAGGCAGTGCTGGGACAAGGTCATTTGGTGCCCAGGGCGGAGATGGCAAACTGCGCCCCCCCCCCCCCGACCCCTGTTTTTCACAGATTTTCCCCGATGTGCACCTGCGGCGGCGCGCGGGGAGGAATTAAATAGGAGGACAAAAACTTTTATCTTAGATGTTTACACTTATACCCCTTTCACATTGGGGCACTTTGCAGGCGCTACTGCGCTAAAAACAGCACCTGCAAAACGCCCTGAAAGAGCCGCTACTGTGTCTCCAATGTGAAAGCCCCGAGAACTTTCACACTGGAGCGGTGCGCTGGCAGGACGGTAAAAAAAGTCCTGCTAGCAGCATCTTTGGAGTGAAGGAGTGGTGTGTAATGATGGTAAAGCAGCGCTAAAAATAGCTCAGTTTTACCACCGATGCCGCCCCTGCCCCAGTGTGAAAGGGGGCTTAAGGTTTTTAATGTAGAGCCTGGTGCAACTAATGCACAAAGGGCTTAATTAACTGTGACTGGTCACAAATGCATCAGTGAACAATGGCAATACATTAACCCCCCCCCCCCCCCATGCTGCATATTACAGAAATTAAAACTAGCATTGCTAATTAACCTCCCCTCAGCCTCCCCCCCTCCCCCATTCATGTATTATTCTGCTGCAGATTAATAAATGAACTGTCTGAATACGATTGGGGGAGGGGGGGAGGCTGAGGGGATGTTAATTACCAATGCTACCTATTTTTTATTTTTTGTAATATGCAGCATGGGGGGGGGGTAATGTATTGCCATTGGTCACTGATGCATCAGTGACCAGTGGCAGTACATTAACCCCCCCCCCCCCCCCTCCCATGCTGCATATTACAGAAATTAAAAAATAGGTAGCATTGGTAAATAACCTCTCCTCAGCCTCCTCCCCTCCCCTCATCGGATTCAGACACTTTATTTTAATATCTGCAGATGGCATTGCATTTGTTATTATCTGTTTAGTGCTTACTTTTGTGTCTTGTCTTGTGTCCGTTGTGTGATATACACACTTTGTTGCAGAGGCGTAACTATAACCTTCAGGGCCCCAGTGCAAGAAACCATGAAGGGCCCCTGACCCGCACTATGATGGGGGAGGGGGGGGGGGTATTGTGAAAGAATGAGGGGCAGTATGACGGGGTATTTTGACAGGAGGGGGCAGTGTGACCAAAGAAGGGTATCTGGAAAGTGTGACCAGAGGGGGGAGTGTGATAAGAGGGGGCACTGTGAAAGAAGGGGGGCAGTGTGACAAGAAGGGGCAGTGTGACAGGAGGGGGCAGTATGACAGGGGGATATTGTGACAAGAGGGGGGCAGTGTGACAGGAAAAGGATACCTGGGAAGTATTACAAGAGGGGGGCAGTGTAATGAGGGAGCACTGTGAAAGGAGGGGGACTGTTTAACAAGAGGGGGGTAGATATGACAGAAGGGGGACAGTGTGTGGGGGGCACAGTGTGAGAGGGGACAGTGTGAGAGGGGACAGTGTGAGAGAGGGGACAGTGTGTGGGGGGACAGTGTGTGGGGGGACAGTGTGAGAGGGGACAGTGTGAGAGGGGACAGTGTGAGAGCGGACAGTGTGAGAGCGGACAGTGTGTGGGGGGGGGCAGTGTGTGGGGGGACAGTGTGAGAGGGGGCAGTGTGAGAGGGGACAGTGTGTGGGGGGACAGTGTGAGAGGGGACAGTGTGAGAGGGGACAGTGTGTGCCCCCCACACACTGTGTGTGAGAGGGGACAGTGTGTGGGGGGACAGTGTGAGAGGGGACAGTGTGTGGGGGGACAGTGTGAGAGGGGACAGTGTGAGAGGGGACAGTGTGAGAGGGGACAGTGTGAGAGGGGACAGTGTGAGAGGGGACAGTGTGTGGGGGGACAGTGTGAGAGGGGACAGTGTGAGAGGGGACAGTGTGTGGGGGGACAGTGTGAGGGGGGACAGTGTGTGTGGGGACAGTGTGTGGGGGGACAGTGTGTGGGGGGACAGTGTGAGAGGGGACAGTGTGAGAGGGGACAGTGTGAGAGGGGACAGTGTGTGGGGGGACAGTGTGAGAGGGGACAGTGTGAGAGGGGACAGTGTGTGGGGGGACAGTGTGAGAGGGGGACAGTGTGTGGGGGGACAGTGTGAGAGGGGGACAGTGTGTGGGGGGACAGTGTGTGGGGGGACAGTGTGTGGGGGGACAGTGTGTGGGGGGACAGTGTGAGGGGACAGTGTGTGGGGGGACAGTGTGAGAGGGGACAGTGTGAGAGGGGGCAGTGTGTGGGGGGACAGTGTGAGAGGGGACAGTGTGTGGGGGGACAGTGTGTGGGGGGACAGTGTGTGGGGGGACAGTGTGTGGGGGGACAGTGTGAGAGGGGACAGTGTGAGAGGGGGCAGTGTGTGGGGGGACAGTGTGAGGGGGGACAGTGTGTGGGGGGACAGTGTGAGAGGGGACAGTGTGTGGGGGGACAGTGTGAGAGGGGACAGTGTGTGGGGGGACAGTGTGAGAGGGGACAGTGTGTGGGGGGACAGTGTGAGGGGACAGTGTGTGGGGGGACAGTGTGAGAGGGGACAGTGTGTGGGGGGACAGTGTGAGAGGGGACAGTGTGAGAGGGGACAGTGTGAGAGGGGACAGTGTGTGGGGGGACAGTGTGAGGGGGGACAGTGTGTGGGGGGACAGTGTGAGAGGGGACAGTGTGTGAGGGGACAGTGTGTGAGGGGACAGTGTGAGAGGGGACAGTGTGAGAGGGGACAGTGTGTGGGGGGACAGTGTGAGAGGGGACAGTGTGTGGGGGGACAGTGTGTGGGGGGACAGTGTGAGAGGGGACAGTGTGAGAGGGGACAGTGTGTGGGGGGACAGTGTGAGAGGGGACAGTGTGAGAGGGGACAGTGTGAGAGGGGAGAGGTGGGTGGCCAGTGTTGTGCTTTACTTACATGAGAAGCAGCATGCTTCCTTGTCATGTCTGCACTCTGCAGGATGTCCCTCCAGGCAGCACACAGTTCACTTCCCGAATATCATTGTATCCAATGGAGAGGGGAGGGGCCTCTGACCTGAGCGTGTATTAGCAAGACTCAGAGTGTACAAGCAGAGGGAGAAACTTGTGCACTCAATCTGCTGGTCAGAGGCCCCTCCCCTCTCCATTGTACTCACTGATATTCGGGAAGTGAACTGTGTGCTGCCTGGAGGGACATCCCGCAGAGCGCAGACATCACATAGCTGCCGATCGCCCCCTTACGCCCCCCTCTCCTGTATAGTTAGATGCCAGCCAGGGGAGGTGCGGCGTCTTGGGGCCCCCCCACACTGGCAGAATTCCAGGGCCCAGTCGCAAGTGCGACTGTTGCGACCCTGAAAATTCCGCCACTGCTTTGTTGGTTCCTCCTCGGTGGCTCCTCTAGGTTGCAGCTTCTGCAGCAGCTCTCTATGTCCTCCCATCCCGCCTCTGGCCATCAGTGATGTCACGCCGCCGGGACGGGACTACGAAATCGCCTTCATAGGGGGAGAGAAGCGCTGACAGGGAAGGGGCTTGTGCAGTCTGTTTAGGCTTGTGCCGGGTGCAGGAGTGCACTCGGCACATAGTTACAGTACAGCTATTAGCAGCGCCGGCTGGTGTGTATGTACTACTATGATGAAGCACACTGCCAGCACTTCATCTGCGCCCCCCTCCCTTCAGCAAATTCTATCGCCCAGGGCATCCGCCCCTTCCTTGTACCGGCTCTGGGTCCAGGTCTAGAAGGGCCGCTATCTTTATCAGGAATTCAGTGTTATTTCAGGTCCAACAGACATATAAAGATCCAGACAGTCGGTTTGTGATTATTCAGGGCACCATCCAGCACAAACAATTGACCCTAGCTTCAATATATGCGCCTAATGCCTCACAGGCCACATTTTTTAAAGAATTTTTCCAGATCCTGGAAAGGTTTCACTCCCCCCATCTGTTAATTGGAGGGGATTTCAACCTGGTAGCCCATTCAGGATTGGACAGAAGTAGGACATGCCCAACCTCTAAGGCTTTTCCCAAATCCCTTCAGTATTCCTTGCGATCCTCTCAGTTGATAGATGTATGGAGGGCCCATAATATAGGTTCGAAAGAATACACCTTTTCTTCCCACCCCCACGATAGTTACTCTCATCTGGATTATGTTTTTTGCACTCCTTCTCTAGCAGTGAATTCCACCTCAGCCAATATACATGTATGCCCTTGGTCGGACCATCACATGGTTTCCACCAATATTTCTTGTTTAGGCCTCCCCCACACGGCTAGGTCTTGGCGCTTAAACGAAGCACTACTTGCAGACCCGGTGATCCTGGCTCAACTGATGGATCGCCTTAAAGAATATTTTAGAATCAATAATGTCGAGGATATCTCCCCAATCACCCTCTGGGCTGCCCATAAGGCTGTTATGAGAGGCCACCTAATAGAAATCTCTACAACACAAAAACGCCTAAGACAACAGGATACTCACCTTAGAACTAGAACGTTTATATCACAGTCACACTCAGACACCTTCAACGGAGTTGCTCCGGCAGATCACTGAAAAGAGAAGGGCCCTTGACGATATACTTTCTGGTCACATAGAAAAATCTCTTAGGTGGTCCAAAGCTCGTTTTCTCCTTCACAGTAACTCAGCCTCCACGATGTTTGCCCGTAAACTAAAACAATCATCCCAACCGACCCACCTTTATAAACTGAAGGATAAAAATGGCAACTTTACCTCCCATCCTAAACAGGTTTTGAATATCTTTTCCTCCTTTTATCAGAAACTATTTTCTGGCCCAGATCCCTCCCTTCCCCCACCCATGCAGTCATGGTTGGACACTCTCTTGCTTCCCCAGTTGACAGAGCAGCATCTTGATATCCTCAATGCTCCTTGTTCGTCAGAGGAAGTGGCTTCCATCATATCCTCCCTTAAGCCATCTAAGGCCCCAGGCCCGGACGGGTTCTCAGCAGTCTATTACAAAAAATTTGCAGATTCTTTACTCCCCACACTTACCAACATGTACAATCAGGTCCTCGGAGGAAAACAATTCCCTGAGGAAATGCTGTTCGCCAACATGTCCCTCATACCCAAACCGGGCAAAGACCATACTCTCCCTCAAAATTTTCGCCCCATATCGGTTATTAATAACGACCTTAAAATATTTGGAAAGATCTTGGCAGACAGGCTAGCTAAAGTGATACAGTCTTTGATATCCCCTGACCAAACCGGTTTCATCCCATCGAGACAGATCACAGATAACATCCGTTTAGCCACCAACATTGTGAAGGACGCCCATATGCACTCAAACCAGGTACTGCTTCTAAGTTTGGACATAAATAAAGCATCTGACAGTGTCCTTTGGATGTATCTAGACACAGTATTGTTAAAATTTGGATTTAGGGGGGCATTTCTACAAGGCTTTAAAGCCCTTTACCATCACCCTAAGACCCGCATAAAGTTGCCGGGATGTAATTCAGACTATTTTTCTTTGCAGTGTGGTACAAGACAGGGGTGTCCCCTCTCTCCTTTATTATTTGCACTCGCCATGGAGCCCCTGTCTAGGTCCATTTCCAACAACCAGAACATTAGAGGTTACATAAAAGGAGACCGAGAATTTAAAATTAGCCTCTATGCGGACGATGTACTTTTATTTATTTCGGACCCCTTGATCTCCCTCCCCAACCTCATGTCCACTCTAAATTCCTTCCAAAAATTAACAGGCCTCGGAATTAATCCTAGCAAGTGTACGGCGATGCCCATCCACCTTCCACAACTTTTATTAAACTACACTTAAGGATAAATTCAAATTCACGTGGAACCACACCTCTTTACAATATCTAGGCATTAAGCTGGCCCCCTCTCTCAAACAAATATACTCTTTAACCACTTGAGCCCCGGACCATTATGCTGCCTAAGGACCAGAGGTCTTTTTCCAATTTGGCACTGCGTCGCTTTAACTGCTAATTGCGCGGTCATGCAATGCTGTACCCAAACGAAATTTGCGTCCTTTTCTTCCCACAAATAGAGCTTTCTTTTGATGGTATTTGATCACCTCTGCGGTTTTTATTTTTTGCGCTATAAACGGAAAAAGACCGAAAATTTTGAAAAAAAATGATATTTTCTACTTTTTGTTATAAAAAAAATCCAATAAACTAAATTTTAGTCATACATTTAGGCCAAAATGTATTCGGCCACATGTCTTTGGTAAAAAAAATGTCAATAAGCGTATATTTATTGGTTTGCGCAAAAGTTATAGCGTCTACAAACTAGGGTACATTTTCTGGAATTTACACAGCTTTTAGTTTATGACTGCCTATGTCATTTCTTGAGGTGCTAAAATGGCAGGGCAGTACAAAACCCCCCCAAATGACCCCATTTTGGAAAGTAGACACCCCAAGGAAATTGCTGAGAGGCATGTTGAACCCATTGAATATTTATTTTTTTTTCCCAAGTGATTGAAAAATGACAAAAAAAAAAAAAAAAAAATATTTACAAAAAGTCGTCACTAAATGATATATTGCTCACACAGGCCATGGGCATATGTGGAATTGCACCCCAAAATACATTTAGCTGCTTCTCCTGAGTATGGGGATACCACATGTGTGGGACTTTTTGGGAGCCTAGCCGCGTACTGGACCCCGAAAACCAATCACTGCCTTCAGGATTTCTAAGGGTGAAAATTTTTGATTTCACTCTTTACTGCCTATCACAGTTTCGGAGGCCATGGAATGCCCAGGTGGCACAAAACCCCCCCAAATGACCCCATTTTGGAAAGTAGACACCCCAAGCTATTTGCTGAGAGGCATGGTGAGTATTTTGCAGCTCTCATTTGTTTTTGAAAATGAAGAAAGACAAGAAAAAACATTTTTTTTTTCTTTTTTCAATTTTCAAAACTTTGTGACAAAAAGTGAGGTCTGCAAAATACTCACTATACCTCTCATCAAATAGCTTGGGGTGTCTACTTTCCAAAATGGGGTCATTTGGGGGGGGGTTGTGCCACCTGGGCATTCCATGGCCTCCGAAACTGTGATAGGCAGTGAAGAGTGAAATCAAAAATTCACGCCCTTAGAAAGCCTGAAGGCGGTGCTTGGTTTTCGGGGTCCCGTACGCGGCTAGGCTCCCAAAAAGTCTCACACATGTGGTATCCCCGTACTCAGGAGAAGCAGCAGAATGTATTTTGGGGTGTAATTTCACATAGTTCCATGGCATGTTTGAGCAATATATCATTTAGTGACAACTTTGTGCAAAAAAAAAAAAAAAAAAAAAATGTGTCTCTTTCCCGCAACTTGTGTCGCAATATAAAATATTCCATGGACTCGACATGCCTCTCAGCAAATAGCTTGGGGTGTCTACTTTCCAAAATGGGGTCATTTGGGGGGGTTTTGAACTGTCCTGGCATTTTATGCACAACATTTAGAAGCTTATGTCACACATCACCCACTCTTCTAACCACTTGAAGACAAAGCCCTTTCTGACACTTTTTGTTTACATGAAAAAATTATTTTTTTTTGCAAAAAAATTACTTTGAACCCCCAAACATTATATATTTTTTTAAAGCAAATGCCCTACAGATTAAAATGGTGGGTGTTTCATTTTTTTTTTTCACACAGTAATTGCGCAGCGATTTTTCAAACGCATTTTTTGGGGAAAAAACACACTTTTTTTAATTTTAATGCACTAAAACACGCTATATTGCCCAAATGCTTGATGAAATAAAAAAGATGATCTTAGGCCGAGTACATGGATACCAAACATGACATGCTTTAAAATTGCGCACAAACGTGCAGTGGCAACAAAATAAATACATGTTTAAAAGCCTTCAAAAGCCTTTACAGGTTACCACTTTAGATTTACAGAGGAGGTCTACTGGAAAAATTACTGCACTCGATCTGGCCTTCGCGGTGATACCTCACATGCATGGTGCAATTGCTGTTTACGTTTGACGACAGACCGCCGCTTGCGTTCGCCTTAGCGCGAGAGCAGGGGGCGACAGGGGTGTTTTTTTTTTTTTTTTTTTTCTTTATTATTTTTTTGCTTTTTTAATCTTACTTTTAAACTGTTCCTTTCATATTTTTTTTTTTAATCATTTTTATTGTTATCTCGGGGAATGTAAATATCCCCTATGATAGCAATAGGTAGTGACAGGTACTCTTTTTTGAAAAAATTGTGGTCTATTAGACCCTAGATCTCTCCTCTGCCCTCAAAGCATCTGACCACACCAAGATCGGTGTGATAAAATGCTTCCCCAATTTCCCAATGGCGCTATTTACATCCGGCGAAATCTAAGTCATGAAATACTCGTAGCTTCCGGTTTCTTAGGCCATAGAGATGTTTGGAGCCACTCTGGTCTCTGATCAGCTCTATGGTCAGCTGGCTGAATCACCGGCTGCGTTCTCAGGTTCCCTGTTGAGACAGGAGAGCCAGAGAAAAACACGGAAGACGGTGGGGGGGGGGCATTCCCTCCCACGGCTTGTAAAAGCAGTCTAGAGGCTAATTAGCCGCTAGGATTGCTTTTACATGAAAGCCGACCGCTGGCTGAAAAGAATGATACCAAGATGATACCTAAACCTGCAGGCATCATTCTGGTATAACCACTCAAAGTCGTGAATGGCGTACCTGAAGACAAAAAAATGGTTAACAATGGTTAACAATAAAGCACAGTAAAGTGTAAATAATTACACACCTGAAAAACAAACATGATAAAACATAATAACAATAACAATAAAACATTGCAGAATAGAATACAGTAAAAAAGAGCAGAACAATAGAGAGAGAGAATAGAGAGAGAGAGAACAATAAAACAACAACTATTTTTTTTTATTTCTTATACTTTTTTTGTAACTAACTTTTATAACTGTAACCGGTTCCAGGTTCGGGTCTCTCAAAATGCGATGGCATCTTGGGAGACCCTGTGAAAGTGTGCCCTAGTCTGTGGAATGCTGTACCCTACGCTAATACTCAACTAGTGAATGGTAGCGTTCAAAACATTCACCAATGCAAAGACCAGGATTGTCAGGACAGGGACAATAATAGCGGGTGTCACGCCTATATCCGCGCTTGCTGCAGACACGACATCTTTTTTGGGGGGGTTCGTTGGGTAGGGGTACTTGGGAGGACATAAAGAAAATGCCTCTCATGCAGCCGACTGCATTTGGTTGGGGATGTGAATGGGGGAAGTACGGGCGCTGCAGAAGCGGTGGGTTCCTAATTAGGATTGGCGAATGCAGCAGGAAGGGCACTATGGGCACGACGGGTCTGTGTTTGTCTTCTTGGTGGCAGTGGGACACTACTTGTGCTTGCCACCTCACCAGCTTGAACTGCACTTATGGGACTCGCCACGTCACCACGTGTTACTGCAGTGCTGGTTTGACTACGACCGGGGTGTACTAGGCCGCTGGCGCTTGCCAGTTCACCAAAACGCTACCAAAAAACTGTTAGCGATCGCAGGGATCAGGCCTGACTCTGCGAACGCTGCAATTATGCGTTTAGTGTTTTGTAAGTGACAGTGATCGATCGATACTGCACTTGGGTGGGCTGGGCCGGGCCGGGCGGAGGGGCAAAACGCAGGTGCTAGCAGGTATCTGGGCTGATCCCGCTAACACTGCGTTTTTGGGAACCCTAAACTGCTGGTGACGCTAGTATAGATCTGATCGGATCAGATATTGATGCGATCAGATACTATACCACTAAGGGAGGTGTACAGTGAGTGCGTGGGTGTTAGCGGTACTGGCGCTAATCTGACGCTGCCTGGGGCTGGTGCTTGCCAGTTCACCAAAACGCTACAAAAAAAACTGTTAGCGATCGCAGGGATCAGGCCTGACTCTGCGAACGCTGCAGTTATGCGTTTAGTGTTTTGTAAGTGTCAGTGATCGATCGATACTGCACTTGGGTGGGCTGGGCTGGGCGGAGGGGCAAAACGCAGGTGCTAGCAGGTATCTGGGCTGATTCCGCTAACACTGCGTTTTTGGGAACCCTAAACTGCTGGGGACGCTAGTATAGATCTGATCGGATCAGATATTGATCCGTTCAGATACTATACCACTAAGGGAGGTGTATGGTGCGTGCGTGGGTGTTAGCGGTACTGGCGCTAACCTGACGCTGCCTGGGGCTGGTGCTTGCCAGTTCACCAAAATGCTACCAAAAAAACTGTTAGCGATCGCAGGGATCAGGCCTGACTCTGCGAACGCTGCAATTATGCGTTTAGTGCCTTGTAAGTGACAGTGATCGATCGATACTGCACTTGGGTGGGCTGGGCGGAGGCACAAAACGCAGGTGCTAGCAGGTATCTGGGCTGATCCCGCTAACACTGCGTTTTTGGGAACCCTAAACTGCTGGGGACGCTAGTATAGATCTGATCGGATCAGATATTGATCCGATCAGATACTATACCACTAAGGGAGGCGCATGCTGCGTGCGTGGGTGTTAGCGGTACTGGCGCTAATCTGACGCTGCCTGGGGCAACGCATATCACCGCCGGGCGATCGGGGGGCTAAACCTTTATTCGGTAATAAACGGCGGGTGCCCTGACACTATAAATAATAAACGAACTAACCAGCGTCAACCGTAACGGTTATACGGTGATCAGTGGTGAAAGGGTTAACTAGGGGGCAATCAAGGGGTTAAAACATTTATTAGGTAGTATATGGGGGTCCCTGACGCTATAAAACGCTGACGGCGAACCTAAATATTTACCTCACTAACTAGCGTCACCAGCGACACTAATACAGCGATCAGAAAAATGATCGCTTAGCGACACTGGTGACAGGGGGTGATCAAGGGGTTAAAACTTTATTAGGGGGGGTTAGGGGGGTACCCTAGACCTAAAGGGGGGTAATACTCACTGTCCCAACACAGTAACTGTCACAAACTGACACTATGCAGTAATCAGAAAAAAAAAAAAAACTGCTGGTGTCAGTTTGTGACAGGGGGGGGGGGGGGGGGGGGATCGGGGTGTTTTGTGTGCCTGGCATGTTCTACTGTGTGTGTGTAGTGTTGTGCACTCACTCACATGTCGTCTCTCCTCGGGCCGGAACGGAAAATACCGACCCGAGGGGAGATGACATCACTTCCTTTGCTGCTGTTTAGCATACAGCAGCAAAGGAGTGTTCTCATTGGCCGGCGGCGATCGCGAGGGGGGGGCCACGAACGGATGGTCTCCCCCTCATCACCGATCGCCGCTGGACAAAAGACGACCGCCTCGGGCACCGGGGGGGGGTCCGATCGGACCCCCCACCCGCGGAAGGCAAATCACGTACCCTGTACGTGATTTTGCCTGTCCGTGCCACTTTGCCGACGTACATCGGCGTGAGGCGGTCGTCAAGTGGTTAAATTATCCCCCAGCGTTCTCCAAAGTTAAACTCCTTTTAAATCAATGGTCCTCATACCGTATATCATTTCTGGGTAGGATTCAAGCAATAAAAATGAATATCCTTCCAAAACTTCTATTCCTGTTTAGGTCTTTGCCTCTATATGTTTCTCGCTCCACCCTGTTGACGGTGCAGTCGGCTCTGCTCAAGTTTGTATGGCAAAACAAAAATCTCCGCATAGGACGTTTGATGATGTATAGAACACAGATAAGGGGGGGGGGGGCTTAGGTTGCCCGGACCTTTGGAAGTACTTTTTGGCATCCCGCCTCACTCAATTGGCGCAGCGGCATACCCCCCCCCCCCCGCCTCTATACCATGGCTGCAGTTTGAGCAGATCTCGGTTGCACCGTACCACCTTCCAGGTCTATTGTGGTCTCGCTCTATAACCCCAAAAGATATCACCCCACTTAACTCTATAGTAGGCCAATCACTGTACCTTTGGTCCCTTTACTCCAAGAAATTTAAGTTACAATCAGACAGACCCCTCTTATCCTCCTTTTTAGGTGAACCATCCTTCCCCCCGGCCTTCTCATCCAAATCATCATTCTGTGGTTGGATTGCTAGGGGTTTGGTGAACCTTGAATCCTTGCTGCAGAACGCCTCCTTTTGCTCTTATGCTCACCTGCGGCAAACCCATGATATGGGACGATTTGAGTTTCACCAATACCTGCAAATACGACACTTTTACTCAGCACTTATCTCTGGTGGAGTTGACTTATCTAAGAGCCCGTTTGAGTCGATGTGTGGAGAGGCTTCAAGAGATAGGGGGGACCATATCCATTCTATATAGATACCTTAATGACCTTAACTCTCCTCAAAAATCTAAGGCAATGGAGGATTGGGAGGCAGAGATGGCCCAAGAATTCTCTGTGGAGGACTGGCAAGATATGATAGCTAATATGCACAAATGCACGCAATCTATATCCATTAAAGAGACAACTCTCAAAATTCACATCAGGTGGTATTACACTCCTGATCGTCTCCACAGAATTTATCCCCTGGTGCCTGGCACATGTTTTAGAGGATGCCAGGACAGGGGAACACTGTTGCACACGTTCTGGAGCTGTAAGGCCCTGGATACCATATGGCATAAGACTATGTCTCTCATATCACTTGTCTCAGGTATCTCGATTACTCTGACCTCTCCAATGTGTCTGCTTTTTGCAGAACTCCCAGAGGTTCCCATCCCATTACAGAAATTATTTCACACTCTTTTTAGTGCTATTCAATGGGCAATAGCCTTGAACTGGAAACATCCCCACGTACCTTGGTCGCAGGTGATCTCACGTATGGAGTCCATCAGGACTATGGAAAGAATACACCATACTCTCCTGGACTCCATGCACATTTTTGACCGTAAATGGAATATTTGGACGGCTCACCTGCTAAGTGATAGACTAGGGGATCCTTCGGCCCCAATAGCTGAATCACAATAGATATGATTATGTTCCCAAAAGATGGAATCTGTATGAGAATGTACCTCTAATAGCTGCATAGCCTCCTAATTTCAGGTATAAGGTCACACAACATTCTCATGGATTGATGGCTATGATAATATGTATGGGATGCACATTTATCACAATAATGTGTTTTTGTTTCCTTTCCCTTTTCTTTTTTTTTTTTTTTGTATTGTTTCTTTTTTTATGTTTCTCATTGCTCTGATTTATTGGGTGCACCATGATTGTACTGTACAACGAGATATACTTTGCAAGTATTATATTGTTCAGCTATTACTGATTATATTACCATTGTACCTCCTGTACCTTCAACACTTGTTCACCCAGATATTATACCATCCTGCAATAAAAACGTTTGTAAACAAAAAAAAAAAAGGGACAGGAGTATGTGTTTTTCAGGGTTACGACCACTTTAAATAGACCCTGGAATTCCTAAAGAGTGTCATTCTTAAGACTCAAGGTAATTATTTTTTAATTTGATAGCACCACTCTGTGTGAGAACACAATAGCTCAGCAGGGAGATTGCTGTACTAACATCGCATAGTAAAAGCGAGCTCCTCGCAAGCTCTGCAGTTCTTTTTTTTTTAGCCCCCCATTCAGTCTGCTGGGTTGAATGAAAAAAAAAAATTGCCTGCATGTACCAGGCATAAAAGAAAGCCAGCTGGATGCTACAAAAGCACTGGATGACTCACTCTTCTGATACACCAAGAACAGTAGCGTCAGCATAACAGCCCTTAGAGGCTACATGATACAGTGCAAGGAATACAGGTTGTAAAAACATGATTAAAATGCTGGAATGTCAAAGTGATAGTTGTAGGGAATCTTTAGAACATTGATACACAAATCCCAACTTCCCTATGACCACAGGAATATCTACAGTGCATCAGGAAGGTATTCACAGTGCTTCGCTTTTTCCACATTTTGTTATGTTCAGCCTTATTCCAAAATGGATTAAATTAATTATTTTTTTCAAAATTCTAAAAACAATACCCCATAATGACCACGTGAAACGTTTGTATTTTTAATACATTTGCAACGATTTCAAACACGCAAAATTAAGCTCAGGTGCATCCTGTTTCCACAGACCATCCTTGAGATGTTTCTACAACTTTGAGTCCACCTGTGGTAAACTCAGTTGATTAGACATGTTTGAAAAAAAGGCACACACTTGTCTATATAAGGTCCCACAGTTAACAGTGCATGTCAGAGCACAAACCAAGCCATAAAGTCCAAGGAATTGTCTGTAGGCAGGATTGTATCGAGGCACAGATCTGGGGAAGGTTACAGAAAAATGTCTGCAGCATTGAAGGTCCCAATGGCTACAGTGGCCTCCATCATCTGTAAATGGAAGAAGTGTGGAACCACCAGGACTCTTCCTAGAGCAGGCCGCCTGGCCAAACAGCCATTGGGGGAGAAGGGCCTTAGTCAGGGAGGTGACCAAGAACCCGATGGTCACTCTCACAGAACTCCAGCATTTCTCTGGTGGAGTGCTGCAGAGATGGTTGTTCTTCTGCAAGGTTCTCCTCTCTCCACAATCAGACCTGTATGGTAGAGTGGCCAGACAGAAGCCACTCCTCAGTAAAAGGCACATGACAGCCTACCTGGAGTTTGCCAAAAGGCACTTGAAGGACTCAGACCATGGAAAACCAAAATTCTCTGGTCTGATGAAAACAAATATTGAACTCTTTGGCCTGAATGGCAAACATCATCTCTGGAGGAGACCAGGTACCGCTCATCACCTGACCAATACCATCCCTACAGTGAAGCATGGTGGTAGCAACATCATGCTGTGGGGATGTTTTTCCAAGGCAGGAACTGGAAGACCAGTCAGGATTGAGGGAATGTTAAATGCAGCAATGTATAGAGACATCCTTGATGAAAACCTGCTCCAGAGCGCTCTGGCCCTCAGACAAGGCGAAGGTTTATCTTCCAACAGGACAGCTACCTTAAACACACAGCCAAGATAACAGAGGAGTGGCTACAGGACAACTCTGAATGTCCTTTAGCGGTCCAGCCAGAGCCCAGACTTTTACCTGATTGAACATCTCTGGAGAGATCTGAAAAGAGCTGTGCACCGACACTCCCCATCCAACCTGATAGAGCTTGAGAGGTCCTGCAAAAAAGAATATGAGAAACTGCCCAAAAATAGGTGCGTCAGGCTTGTAGCATCATACTCAAAAAGGCTTGAGGCTGTAATTGGAAAATGTGGAAAAAGTGAAGCGCTGTATGTAAAAGTACAAGTGTTGATGTATTTTTACACACCCCAGTACAAATCAACGTATATAATCTCCACAACGAGAAAAAAAAAGTACTTCATTTTTTTTATTTATTCTCAAAGTTTTAAATGGAATGGTAATTCATTACAGCATGCCACTGTTAAAAGTTGTGACAAAAGCTCTTTTCCATAAAGGTTACATTTTCTTTTCCTTGCAACTTACATAAGAGGTTGTCATGTGTTATTCAACATTTCATTATTTTCTTCTTACGTGTGCAATCCACTCTCTTTTGCCAAACACTCAAACACCCACCAAAGGTATGGACAAATATAAAAGACTGAGGATTTCCAATGTATACAACAAAAGCTACAGATACACAGGGAAGGAACCCAGTCTGCTAAATATATAGAAAATATGTTTGTGCAAGAGCCAGTCTGTTAAAACCTGGGAAACGCATATGCTTTGTCTCATATGGAAAGGGTGACTTATGAAAGGGCCTCATAGTAAGAAAACTCGAAAAAAGGAAAAGCCTTGCAGATAATGACCAGATTCTCCTGTTAAGAGCAGAATTCCAGAGAACCGGATATTCTCAATAGCAGAGACTGGATATTTTTTCTAGACATCAGAATTTCAGCCAAAATGCATTTTCTGGGTACTAACAATTCTTGCAACCAATACTTGAGAATTTGACAGTCAAGCTGTTCTAGTCAGAGATTTTTCAATGGGTTAGTCCATTAAACACAGTAACATAGTTACTTAGCCACCTAAAGCAATGTTTGTTTTAAGGGTTAGGCCAGCCATAGACTGAGCAATTTTTTTTCCTGCAACCAGGGGTCAGTGTTAATGAGCTAATCCCTCCCGTGGATCCATTGTGTGCTCCTGGCATGGAGAACACAGTGATTATTGCTAGCAGCTATAACCGTGCATGTAAAATCCGATAGGTTGGTTGTAACCAAGTTGATCTATAAACTTGGGTACATTTAAGCCTGCCTATACATGGTTCAGCAGGAGCCGGCCAAGATTTGAACGGTCTATGCCGGATTTAGTTCACTCTTTCCAAAAAAACTACTGCTTATGCAGGTAAGGGGGTGCCTATAGATAAACTGTGCAGCTCAGACCAAAAAGTTGAATAATGTTCTTGCTATAGGTGTAGGCTATTTACATACCTCCTGGAGCCTGGCCAAAAACTCCCAGAGATTGCATCATTTCATCCTGCCTTTTCGCTGGGACATTGCTAAGGCACTCCCAGCCAATTCAAACCACTTTGCATGCACTTTTTCCCCTGTCACAGTAGCGCCAAGTTTAGCAATGCTGCTGCAGAGGAGGTAGTGGACCACACAAGTGCAGGGGTTTAACAGCTCAATCCTGTAATGATGGGGGTAAGCAGTAATCGCTTGAGTTTTAGCAACAAGGCAGGACGGCATATCAGAGATTTTTTGCCCTAGCTTTGGAAGAAATGTAAATGGCCTACACTTCTAGCAAGGGAATTATCAGATAAAGGTGAACTAACCCTTTAAATCATCCAATTGCACTTTTTTCAGATTACCCTGTGTGTTGCTGGATGTTTGAAGGACCAGATTGGGCTAAGCAAATACTACTCTTTTAGAGCTTGGCTACAAAAGGCAGTTTTGATCTGTTATCATTGAGAGATTTGACCACTTACAGTAAATTTTTAATAGCAACATGCATTTATGTGCAATTGAATTCTACAAGATGTGAATATATGTTACCTGTGTAGCTTACTCCACATAGGGAGCCATTTTCTTCATCAGTTTGGAACTGCTACACCTAATGATTCACTGCCCTATTGATCTATTAAACATCTACTATGTACCTCTACCCTGAGGAAAGGACTGACAGTACTGGTTAAATCACTCCATATCAAAAGATTAAAATTGCCCATGTTGCTTTGCAAATCAACCATGTTGACTACTATGCCAACTGATTATCACAAGAGATTCACAGGATCCACAGCATCACTTAAAAAGCATAGAAGTGACCCATCACTAGTTTTTGATCTCAAACAAAAGCGGTGGTGGTGGTAGAGGTGGTGTGGTGGTAGGGGTAAGTATTAACTCTTCATCTCCAAATGATGCCTGAAAAATCGTATGCATCCAACACCTCCAGGAGTGTCACATCCTGGTCTATGTGCACTGTGGCTCCTTCTGCTAGCCTCCATATCATTACTATGCCTTGTATTGATGTAGAAGCAGAGGAAAGCACCACAGCATGCAGTGATGACCAGGCATTCAGGAAGTATTTCAGCCCATGTGTCTGTCTCCTAGGAATAGTTTGATGGTGGCATGAGCAATCCTTTTCTGTACATGCATGGCTTTGGTTTGAGATTTACAGATAACGACATTGTTCTTTCTCCTGTACACTATAGAAAGAACAGTTGTAATCTGACTGGGGCAAAACCAAGCACCTCCTTTTCAGACAATTGTCACACATGAGGCCTCTAGTGTGCATAGAAAGCTCAATTTAAACCCCAAAAGCACGATGTTACTTTATACCAGGCTTGACCAACTTGCTTCCCATCAGTTATGCAGAAACTGCAATCCCAGAATTCCTTGATAACAAAACTAAGGAGGGCCACAAGCAGTGAAAGCCTGACTTTCCAGTCTGGCGTTGGTCGTTAAATGCCTAATCCAGAACCACAACACAAAATGTGTGACTTCTTAAAGTTAAGTTTAAAAAAAAAATTTTTTTACAACCTTTAAAAAAAAAAATGGCGCTATATTTTTACAACCAAGAGCCTAAAACTGAATGCTTACAAGGTGGCTTTAGTTTAGGGTATGTGCACTGGGATATCTTCAGTCTCATCTGGGTTTAATCCAACTGCAGACCTACTTGCCTTCTCATCCACACAAGTGTTACCATTGCATCTTTCTGGTTTCAAAAATTAAACCCGAGATGGTATTCTTTCCATCTCCTGTCTTTGTATCATGTAGTCATTAGAAGGCCGATTGAAAATTGAACCTGTTTTCTTTGCATTGTCAATCTGTTTCTTCCTGTTTTGTGCAATTATCACCCAAAAAGCAGCTAGCAAATGGTCTGAAAACAAAAAAAAGACTGAATAAAACTGCAAATATTTCTTAAAAAAATAGGAATAAAACGGATTAAAGACTGGGGGAGATAAAGCCTCAGTGAAACATCCTGCGTTAGCCTTTTCAGTGGCTTTCGAACATTCGAGTGCATATAGCCTTACTGCTATAGTCACTGCTTGGTGCAACATTCCTAATGTAACCAGCAATGGCCCTCAGACAGCATGGCTGCACACAGTCCTGGGATGGGCAGGTAAGCTCGAGAACCCTGTACATTTTACAGGTCAAATAAAAACATTTCATTAACCAGTTCCTCAGAAGAAATACTCTGACGATGTTAGAAATAGCAGCTGGCAGTGCATAAAATCAGTTTGATTTTGTTTTCCAGCTGAAGGACGATGCACCAGTATATAACAGAGGATTCAAGTCTTCTCAAAATCCATAGCATCTTTAAGACTGCATAATTTCCCTTGACACAATCTCTCCCGTTCCTGGCTAAGATTCCACCTAGATGTAAATCCATCTTGCAAAATCTTATTGATGGTACCGTCTCAGCTACTGCTGAATATCAGCAAAAAAAACAAAAAATGAAAAAAAAAAAAACAAAAAAAAAAAAAAAAAAGGAGGAAACTTGAGAAGCAGCAGTTATTTGAGAGAATGCATGAAATTGTCCAAGCTAAATTCTGAATCGTACTGCTCCTGGTTCCATAGTTCCCCGAGGTTGTCGAGGATTGATTTCATTGAAGTCTTTCCGCCGGCTTCAGATGTCTCCATCTTCTCACGCTTTCCATCCTGAGAAAACATTAAAAAGATCCGGTTACATCACAATAGATATTCCACAAGCAGACAGCTTTGTATGGCACTCCCAGCCTTTCCACTGGACACGTGAATATAAATGTGGATGTGTCAGAGAACTGGACCTGCAGCCCGCGCATCCGAGCCAACACTCAGCATGCGTGTGCTGAACTGCACCACCAGATCTCCAAGACCCTCCACAGCAATTATACCAATTAGTGTAGGAATGACAGGATTATGAGACGATGCACTACTCAGTCAAATGCATCTATCAAACCTCAGAGATAACCGTATGGCATACAATGATAAAAAATATGTAAAAATATGGCATATCTATGGTATAAAGATTATGAAGCAAAACACTCAGCAAGTTCCAGATGACAAAAAGAAAGCAAGAAAATGTCATCTATGATATAATATAAAACTCCTTCATGGAGCAAACTAAGAAGAGGCTTCCAACTTTTCCATCTCTTCCAAACAACCAGGGCCAATCGTATAGCGATGTAAAAGGGGTTTTGCCCATACACCCACAGAAGCACACGTTCCACCGAAGGAGAGAAGAGAGGTATATAGCATAAAACCTTAGAATAACAAAGGTCACCTGCGCATAAATGCGCTACTCACGGGACCAATAAGGAAAGCAGGCATTCAGATATTTCGGTCGGTTCGCCGCTCTTGGCGTGCGTTCCACCGCCAGGAAGTGATGTCACTGGTGAGACACAAACGAACGTAGGCAGGATGTTGCGTCGACGCGTTTCGCCCCTCCCCCAGGGCGTTATCAAAGACTCCTGTCATTCCTACACTAATTGGTATAATTGCTGTGGAGGGTCTTGGAGATCTGGTGGTGCAGTTCAGCACACGCATGCTGAGTGTTGGCTCGGATGCGCGGGCTGCAGGTCCAGTTCTCTGACACATCCACATTTATATTCACGTGTCACTTTACTATTGTATGTGGTTTTTGTATTGTATTTATATATATATTTTTTTACTTTTAGTTGCTAGCGCAGTTTATCTGGTTTATACATCTCTAAAGTACAGTACTTTCACTCTGCAGCTGCAACGTAGGTTCTTTCTCTTTTTTTGGTTTCACAAAAAATATTTTATATATTTGCGAGCGCTGTATTGTATGATTTTATGTTTCCACTGGACAGCTTTCAAATTAAAGAAAACCTGTCATGGGAGAAACGGGGGAGATTCCACTGTTAGACTGCCTTAAGGTATGAGTCTCTTAAACTGGTGGTTTTAGAAATCTTATTGCTTTTTAATCACCTCAACACCAGACACTTTCACCCCCTTCTTGCCCAGGCCAATTTTCAGATTTCAGCGCCATCACACTTTGAATGACAGAAATTACCAAGTCATGCAACGCTACACCCAAATGAAATATTTATCATTTTTTGAGACAGATCGAGCTTTCGTTTGATGGTGATCGCCACTGGTTTTTTTCAAAGACAGAATGTATATTGGCGTGCGGCGGTCCAGAAGTGAGATATAGATATAGAGATATATATATATATATATAGATAGATATATATATATATAGATATATATAGATATATATAGATAGATATATATATATATATATATATATATATATATATATATATATATATATATATATATATATATATATATATATATATATATATATATATATATATATATATACATATACATATATACACACACACATATATACATACACACACATACACCATGTTTTAACCACGTCCGGACCGCCGCACGCCAATATACCTTCTGTCTTTGAAGAGGAATATCGTTGTGTCAGCAGCTAACTGCCATAACCCCGGTTTTCTCTTCTTCAGCAGGCAGTCCGTTTCCGATGATAGTGGTCTCTGCGGCAGATTTGCCACAAGATCACTTTTAATCGGCACCGGGAGAGGCCCCCTCCCCCGCCCTCCTGCCGCTCTCCGGTGCCCTCCGCCGCTTGCCGGAGCCGGCCGTAGCGGACGGATCCTTCTCCTTCCTGGATATGGAGACGAGTGAGGGGAATATGGCCCCCACCCGCCGTCATACCATTGCAGGGAGGAAGTGACGTCAAAACGTCACTTCTGCCCATAGGATTTTTTTAAACGTCGCCTATGGAGATAAAGGTAAGTTTTGCCGCCATTCCACGAATGGGCGCAATTTTGCAGCGCGACATGTTGGGTATCAATTTACTTGGCGTAACATTATCTTTCACAATATAAAAAAATATTGGGCCAACTTTACTGTGGTTTTATTTTTTAGTTCAAAAAAGTGTATTTTTACCAAAAAAGTGCGCATGCAAGACCGCTGCGCAAATACGGTGCGACAGAAAGTATTGCAGCGACCGCCATTTTATTCTCTAGGGTGTTAGGGGGAAAAAAAAAAAGTACAATGTTTGGGGGTTCTATTTTAATTTATTTTTTCTAGCAAAAAGTAACATTAGTTCATCCAACAGGTGTTTCACTTGGACAGAACTGCCGGGTTGTGTGCTCGGATAAGGTTCTGCCATGGATTTTGGGGGGGGATCTCACACCTTTTTTCGGCATGGGGGTTCCCCTTAAAATCCATACCAGACAAAGGTCTGGTATGGTCTTGGAGGGGGAACCCATGCCCTTTTATTTGGCATGGGGTTTCCCTTCAAGATCAGAGCACAAGTAGCATGCCAAAGTCGGATCAATTAAGACAGCGATCTGACTTTGATCCTACTTCATTCCACTAAATGTCACTGAAGTCAGATCAAAGTCAAAAAAGGAAATATAGGAGACATGGAATAGAGTGGGGCAGAAGGGAGGAAGGAAATGGGGGACCACTGCAGGAGGCTACACTGAGGCATCTGGCTTCCACCATTGCCAACCAGATTTTACAGAATTTATTGGGACAGTTACGACCCATGTATATCAGCTTGTATAATGCGAGTCTCGCATTGACTAGTTCCATTGAAGCAAGATCGTTTAAAATTTGTCACAATTAGCAGCATTAGTAATACAGCAGCTAAATGCATCACCCCCTATTGCATCCAGGGGCTCAATTTGGCAGGCGGGCAGCTGAACAATTCATTTAGTTTGGTCATTTGTCAAACAGGTTCAGATTGAATTCTACTTCAGTCCAAACCTCACTCTCATCCCCAATTTAAATATAAAGGATGAGTAAAAGAAACCCTTTATTGAAGGGCTCAGATAATCATCTATGAGCAAAGTACACTACTTCTACATGTCCCTGTACATAGGTGGGAAAACCACTCAGAATTGCTATCCAAGCTGGGAAACCTCAGTTATAGACAATTTCTGGTGACCAACTGAAAACTAGTTAAAAAATAAAACACTGCAAAATGGTGTTGATAATCATCTAAGTGCATGAGTGGGGCAGAAGAAGCTGGAGTTCCAGCTCAGATTTCTGAACTTAGTCTATACAACCAGACTATTCAAAAAAACCTTTACAATTTACCCCATGTCAAGTTCCTGGTGTTCTCCTGCATGACTGCTATGCTTTACCTCTCATTTCCTATGGAGATAAGTTGTAAAGTCCTCACTCCATGTGCAGGCCTGCCAACATGGTGTCTGTAGGTATGCCACATTGGTGGTGCATAACAGCTGCTGTTCTGTGCAGTTTTTTCCTTTTGAGATAAAAGGTTTCTACACACAAAAGCCGACTATTGTAAGCACCCTTGCCAGTGTTGAATTGTTTGTCTCATTCCTGTAACTGATCTTTCCACAAGAAGGCCTGTTCTTTTGAAAAACAGACTTGCTGACAAATCACCAGGTAAAATGGAAGAACAAAAAGCCTGAAATAGAAAAATGCAGCCATCACATCTAAGGATTTGTAAGCTGCAATAAATGTTTGCGCGTACCGTATATACTCGAGTATAAGTCAACCCGAATATAAGCCGAGGCACCTAATTTTACCACAAAAAACTGGGAAAACTTATTGACTCGAGTATAAGCCTAGGGTGAGAAATGCGCAGCTACTGTAAGTGGAAAAAGAGGGTCAACAATGCCCATTTGCATGCCTCACTGTGCCCATTTGCAGCCATAGGTCCCCCGAACTTCAAACTCGGTAGTTAAGGGTTCCTAGATGCCCCCTAGCTGCAGCCAAAATTTGGGGTCTCTGGACCCGAAGGGTCCAGAAATGACATTGCTGCAGATGGACACAGTTGACCGATTTTGGGGCCCTGTATCTCGGGGCTACTTGGTGCTAGGAACCCCAAAATTTGATGTGCAAACCCAGTAGAACTTGCACTACAACATATCCAAAGCTGGGGATCCTAGCACCATGTGGCTTTGAGATACGGGGCCCCAAATTCGGTTCAGAAAATGTCAAGCACTTTTCTGCAGCGCCACTTGGTGCTAGGAACCCCAGCTTTGGATATGTTATGGTACTACTTCTTCTGGATTTGCACACCAAATTTGGGGTTCCTAGCACCAAGTGTCCCTGAGATACGGGGCCCCAAAGTCGGTTCGGAAAATGAATTTTTTTGCTGCAGAAAAGTGCTTGACTCGAGTAGAAACCGAGAGGGGCACTTTCAGCACAAAAAAAAAAAAAAAGTGCTGAAAAACTCGGCTTATACGCGAGTATATACGGTAGATTTAATACTGCTTTAAGTTATTGACAACAGAAAACGTAATGTAAAGGTTGTGACTTAAAATGTGGCTCAACATTTCCCAGACAACCTACTAGCTACACTTTTGAATATTCAGCTGTGTACCACCCATCTACATTAAATTCACTGCTTTAGTTGTATCATCTGTTGCTATCTATGAAAGCGGCATCAGAGTTGCCAGGCAGGCGAGCAGGCAGCTTTGCCCAGCAATATTGCAGGCAAGTTTTTCCGATTCATTCCCCCAAGCCAGCCACTAATAAGCGACAGAGGTAAGGATTTTCCTTTGGAGGCAGCCAGACACCCAGATAACAGATACAGCACACAGATGCAACAAGACATCTTCCCAGCAGAAAATATAATTAGGTATGTGCCTAAGCCCAAATATCACCAACTTGTTACTGTCAGCAAGTGTTTGCTGTTTATGTGCTAGTGTAAATTGTTAAAGGAGAGGGGAATGAGATATCTGAGGAAGGAAGGACAAGTACTAGACATGTACAAAATATAAAAATGTGTAATCTAATGTGCCTGTCACCATCACAGACTATATTTAATTAAAATATAAACGCCTCAAAAAACAAAACACATGCACCTTTAATACTGCAGCCGCTAAAGTATTGCAAGCAGTAGCAGCAAATCGTACGTGCAATACCAGGATCCTGCAGACTCTCAGCTGTCTGCCTGTACCTCTGATACGGTCAGTTACTGAAAAGCAGTGAGAATGAATGAACTACAAGAGTGCTCACCAGCACCCTTACAGTTCATTAAGAACTACCAGCCGTCTGCTGCACTGGCCGACGGTATTTGTAGTTCATTCATTCAGAGAAAACTGAATGACACGACTGTGGGTGGAGCCCCCGCACAGCCATGTCGTTTTCAAATTGTGACAATCGGTGCTGGGAGAAGAAGATCTCCCTTCCACTGCCAGAGCGGGGGGGGGGGGGGGGGGGTAATAGAGGAGCAGGTTACATGTTACACCCTAAAAATGGCTGTATAGTAACATGCTCCTAAAAAGGTCAACTTGGCCTTTAACTAGAATTTAAAGTTTTCTTCATTTTTAAACATTGTAAAGAAATCAAAGCTATAAAATGTAATCATTTGTGTTAAATTATAAGAATCGCTACAGCTTACATTGGTCAACCCAGTTAAGGAAAGCTGTAACTCTCAAAGTTCATCAACATTGACCTTACCTTATCCAGAGTAAACAGGTCAAGCAGCTGGTCAGTGCCCATACTCTGCAGGCTGGCATTTTCCTGACTTATCACGGTGTTGGCAATGCTCATCTTGAACTTCTGCAGACCCATAATCTTCTCCTCCAGAGTTCCTCTTGTAATTAGCCGATATACATTAACTACTCGTTTCTGAAATAGACAGACAACCATTAAAGTGGTTGTAAACCTCCGACATGAAATATGAACCAAACAAATCCCTCTATAGTGTGTACTTGTCTCAACCCAGAGCACTAAATGTAATTTCTCTCTGCTGCCTTGTTCCTCTACTATCTGCCTGAGTCATTTGACAAGTTTTCCTGAAACCAAAAGAAAAAAGGTGACGGGAGTGAGCTCCAGCACACAGCCTGTGAGCGACAGCCTCAGCTCTGTTCCTGTGTGAAGGGGGTGTGTCCCTTCAGATCAATCAGCCGTCAGAACTCTCCTCACTGAGCTCTGCAGAGTAACTTTAGCTCCCCCACCCACTGCTGACAGCTCAGACAAGCTGTATATACTGTGCACTTAGAATGGCTGTAAAGACTGCAGATAAGCAGGTACAACTTGTATAGGAAGATCTTTCATCTCCATCACCTGAGGTCTGTCACTTCACTGGGTACATGTACCCAAACACAGCAATTAACCACTTGAGCTCCGTACGATTTTACCCACTGCATGACTAGGCCATTTTTCGCTATTGGGCACTGGTAATTGCGCGGTCATGCATCGCTGTACCCAAACAAAAAATGTATATCTTTTCATACAAATAGAGCTTTTCAGGTGGTAATTGTTCACCACTGGGTTTTATTTTTTTTTGCAACATAAAACAAAAATAAAAGACCGACCCCCCCAATATTTTTTACTTTCTACTATAAAACAAATCTAAATTTCATCATACATTTTGGCTAAAATGTATTCTGCTAAGTGTCTGATAAAAAAAAAAAAAAAATCCCAATAAGTGTAAATTGATTGGCTTACGTGAAAGTTATAGCATCTACAAACTATGGTGTATTATATGATAGGATATATATATACAGTTGTGCTCAAGTTTACATACCCTGACAGAACTTATATTCTCTGAAAAATGGCCAAGAAATCATAAGTAACACAAAAACTTTTTTCACTCATGGTTAGTGTTTGGCTAAAGCCATTTATTATCAATCAACTGTGTTTACTCTTTTTAAATCACAACGACAACAGAAACTACCCAAATGACCCTGAGCAAAAGTTTACATACCCCAGTTCTTAATATTGTGTATTGCTCCCTTTAACATCAATGACAGCTTGAAGTCTTTTGTGGTATTTGTGGATGAGGCTCTTTATCTTCTAAGATAGTAAAGCTGCCCATTCCTCTTGGCAAAAAGCCTCCAGTTCCTGTAAATTATTGGGCTGTCTTCCATGAACTGCACATTTGAGATCTCCCCAGAGTGGCTCAATGATATTGAGGTCAGGAGACTGAGATGGCCACTCCAGAACCTTCACTTTATTCTGCTGTAGCCAATGACAGGTCGACTTGGCTTTGTGTTTTGGATCATCATAATGTTGGAACGTCCCATGCACAACTTCCTGGCTGATGAATGCAAATGTTCCTCCAGTATTTTTGCATTCTGCATTCATCTTGCAATCAATTTTGACCACAAATTTCCTGTGCAATTGTAACTCACACATCCCCAAAACATCAGCGATCCACCTCCGTGTTTCACAGTAGGAATGGTGTACCTATCATAGGCCTTGTTGACGCCTCTCCGAATGAAGCATTTATGGCTGTCGCCAAAAAGCTCAATTTTGGTCTCTGGCCTCAAACCTTCTGGCACAGTCATTTGGAGTGATGTCTCTCTGCTGTTTGGCGTATTGTAAGTGGGATACTTTGTGGCATTTGCGTAGTAATGGCTTTCTTCTGGCGACTCGACCATGCAGGCCATCTTTCTTCAAGTGCCTCCTTATTGTGCATCTTGAAACAACCACACCACATGTTTACAGAGAGTCCTGTATTTCAACTGAAGTTATTTGTGGGTTTTTCTTTGCATCCCGAACAATTTTCCTGGCAGTTGTGCCTGAAATTCTAGTTGGTCTACCTGATCGTGGTTTGGTTTCAACAGAACCCCTCATTTTCCACTTCTTGATTAGAGTTTGAACACTGCTGATTGGCAGTCTCAATTCCTTGGATATCTTTTTATATATCTTTCCTATTTTATACAGTTTAACTACCTCTTCCCGCAGATCCTTTGAAAATTCTTTTGCTATCCCCATGACTCACAATCCAGAAACATCAGTGCAGCACTGGATAAAAGATGCAAGGGTCTGTCAGGAGTCCAGAAACACATTGACCTTTTATACACACACTAATTACAAGAAAACAGATCACAGGTGAGGATGGTCACCTTTAATAGCCATTCAAACCCCTTTGTGTCAACTTGTGTGCATGTTATCAGGCCAAAATCACCAGGGTATGTAAACTTTTGATCAGGGTCATTTGGGTAGATTCTGTTGCCATTATTATTATTTAAAAAGAGTAAACACAGTTGATTAATAAATGGCTTAAGCCAAACACTAACCATGAAAAAAATGTTTTTGTGTTATTCGTATTCTCTGAAAAATGGCCAAGAAATCATAAACTCTGCCTGGGTATGCAAACTTTTGAGCGCAACTGTAATATAATATACACACACACATAATTTTAATTATTTCTTTTACTACTAATGGTGGCGATAAGAGACTTTGGGACTGCCATAGTGTGGCGGGCGATCTGCCACAGATACTGGGGGGGCCCCAACTGACAGCCAGACATCACCAGTGACATTTATAGTGTGATCAGTGATAATACCATACACCGTCACTGTACTGTTACGGGCTGAGAAGCAGGTTAACATCTACGGCGATTCAAAGGGGTTGAATATGTGCCTAACTATGTGTAATTGTGTAAAGTGTGGCGCTTTTACTGATTGATCTCCAAGTTTATCCCTGCAAAGCAGGGATAAGAAACACAGATGGCTCCATGTGTAACACCTCTGTGTTAAATGTCACAGAGCTCTGGACAGTGAATTTACACAGCTGACCAGCGTGTCCTCGCCGAAAATCATTGGCCGGCACTTGCCAACAGGCTCTCGCTGTGTACAATCAAAGTGGGAGCACAAATGTGCACGCCCTACACCTGGAAGTAGGCAGCGACATACCAGTGCGTCACTTTGCCTAAAGCAGGCGCTTGTCCAGAGTAAATTGCAGGCGGGTGGTCGCTAAGTGGTTAAAGGGGAAAAACAATAAACTTACAATATCACCTGAAATGGGACCTAAAGCTGCCACCACCCATACATGTTTATGGTCTTAAAGTCCAGCCAACACTTGGAAAAAAAAAAAAAAGAGTGGGAAAAGTTAAGAACCCCCATCAGATTTTTACTGCCATCAGGGGTTCTGTAAAGAAATATAACCTCACATTCCATCTCCATGACTAGGTTTTACCAGACAGAAGTCAGAATAGCTCACCAACAAAGAAATAAAAATATATGTTTGTTAGAGTAGTGTAAGGAAGAACTTCTGTAAGAATTTTATTTGTCTGTGTACCTACTGAGGATTTTCCCCTTGCTTCCTGTCTGGTTCAAACAGTAGATGGCAGAACAGAAATTAGGGGAAAATCTTAATGGTACCTCAGACAATAAAACCTCAATCCTTCCCCCCATTCTATCCAAAATTGATAAACATACATCTTAATGTTTTACGAACTAAATCAGTCCCGTTATACACATACCTGTCCAATACGATGTGCTCTGTCCATAGCCTGGAGATCTCTCATTGGGTTCCAATCATGTTCTACAAACACTACCGTATCGGCCCCAGTCAAGTTGAGACCCAAGCCACCCACATGCGTGGTCAGCAGCAGAACATCTATTGAGGGGTCATTGTTAAACCTGAAATTCAAGGAAAATCCTTATGCCAATCTGTTCTTCATAATACAATATAGTTTCTATTCATTTGCTTTAAATGTGCACCTGCAAAATGCAATTTCTCTGCCATTTAAATAGATCTTCTTAGGAACTAGCAACATTTTGCCATAAGGAATAATAAGCCTTTGCACCACAGTGAGTGTAGCTAGCACCCAGTAATCAGATAAATGGTGTTTGAAGCAATGGCCAAGCAGACAATGGGGGTTGATTTACTAAAACTGAAGTGTGCAAAACCTGGTGCAGCTGTGCATGGTAGACAGGTTCTAACTTCAGCTTGTTCAATTAAGCTTTGAAAAAAAAAAACAAAGGTAAATTATCTTATCTTAAAAATGTACAGTATAGGACACAGGCAACTTTTTCATACCCCATTGGGCATCCCCAAGCAATGAATATAAGCGTGGTCAACTAGGCAAACTGTTCCAACAGGCTCAAGAACACAAAAAGGGTTAAAGATCCAAGTTCAGAGTGCCCCTGTAAGAACCTTACGACTGAGGGCTGGAGGGCAGACTACCCAGGGAAGCAAGCAGAATACCCAACCAAAAGCCTGACGAATCTGGCTAGTCCTTTGGACATTTGCAGACAGTTGTGAAGGAGATGAATCCTTCAAAAGTTGTCTTGGTACCCAGTAACCTGGATGATCAAGTTAGCAGGACAAGGAGAGTTGCAAGCACTTATGGCTTATCCTGTGCACGCAGGAGTATTCAGAAAAGGCAGTTTGACAAATTGGAAAAGTTCATCCCCCACTGTTAAGCACAGATAAGGCTGGTAAACCATAATGTGAGAAAGTCGGCATCCTAAATGTCTATTAATGCCAAGCATTCTCCTTGTGTTAGAGAGAGAACTTTCAGATTTGTGAACGCAAAAGGGTTTGGGAATCTAGGTCAAGGATAGGGCAAATACCCTTATGTTTTGGCAATGTGAACTGGTTTGAACAGAATCCTTCAAGCCTGTCATTCAGAGGGACTTAAACAACCACTCCCTTGGACAGGAGTAGGTTCAGGGTAGTTTGTAAATATGACGGTCCCTGGGAAGCTTTTGGTTGGCTTAAAAGACAAAAATGCAGGGCGTGGCCACACATGGATCAAAACTCAGCTGCTCCATGCTGAGCCAGAAGAATTCTGATTAATCTATGGCCAGCTTAACATGGAGGAGCAGTATTTGCATGTGTTCGCCAGAGTTCAATCCCATAATATAGGATCCTGAGGATTGTTAGTTGCACCAACCCAGTTAGCTGCAGTCTGACAAACAAATTGCGGCAATAGGTGGCTGCAGGTGCTGGAAATGCAAGGGTAAAGAGTCTTTAAAAGCATCTTAAATTTTCTCAGAATACTTAAATGAGGGAACATCTTCTATAGGCAAAGCAATAGGATTGTTGATGGAGACAGCAGGATCTACTACTGAAACAGTACACTTTAGTGATTTCTTATCAATGGCTATAGCTTGGTAATGATTCTTAGAGGGGCGAAACAAAATGTCCCTAGACTCTGCAGTTTTATTACTCATTAGGGGCTTGGCAAGACTAATGAGAACAAAGCGCGAGTACACAGGCTTTTGCACTCGGAGGTGAGCATATCTACATTGGCAAGCATATTGCGTGGAGCCATAGGGGAAGATTTACTAAATCGGGAGCACTCAATCTGGTGCAGCTGTTCATGGTAGCCAATCAGCTTCTATCTTCAGCTTGTTCAATTAGGCTTTGACAATAAAACCTTGAAGCCGATTGGTTTCAGTGCATAGCTGCACCAGATTTTGCCCTCTCCAGTTTTATTAAATCAACCCCATAGTATCCGGTGTATTAGAGGTTGGGGATGAGAATTCTTTGCGGCCTCTTCTAATGTGGCCTCTGGGTCTTGATCAAAGTTTTCAATGTCTACCTCTATGGGAGGCAAGTTACACTTCTGACTCAGGTGGAGAAGCCTGGTGCTTTTAGGCTCTGGACAGTGATGGCAGAATTTTTCAGCCAACTAATGGTCTTAATTCAAATAGTTGCTGAGAGATCTGCCTTGGTCAGATGGGCCCCTTGCTGTGTGCTTGAGAATCAGATTCAGATGCAGAGACCAGTGTTAAAATGGGGTCCTGCTGTGGTGCAAAGGAAGCAAAGTCACTGAGTGCTTCGCATTGGCAGAGCAAAGATTTCCCAGAGCTTTTGGCACAATTTCCTTGTGCCGATTTTCGGCCATTGCTAGCAGTAAGGCTATTCCTCAGTGGGGTACCCATAGAGTAAGGTTTGGAAATAGGGTAAGCATGCCCAAAGGATACACAGCAACACGTGTCGGTTGTCCTGTAGAAAGTCCTTGTGGTAAAAGAACAGAAGTAAGTGTCTGAGTACCTTTTATAAGGGCTCTGGTGAAAGTTGGTGGCAATAGTGTGACCTGTGATATAACATCCTTTTCACCTGACACCAAGCTCTGAATGGTGAATTTTTTACCGTCAAGCTTAAAACTCTCAATAAGCGATAAACAATTCCCAGTTTCCTGATCATTTTAAATGGGAAAAAAATATATAAAAAGAAAGAAGTATGCTGATTTTTAATATAGGGAATTTACCTGTCCAGGCATCCAGTGGTGTCCTCACCTGAACAGTTTCTTGAATCGGCTATCAGGTGCTGGCGCCGCCTTGAGGCCTCACAGCCAGTTTTCTACTGCGCTGTGCTTTGTGAATCTGCCCCAGTCTTCTGGGACCTGCGAAGTGTCCCAGAAGGCTGCGGGTGAAGGATGGGGGAGGGAGTGTAGGTGAACTTTCGGCTCAGTTTGTTGCAGTACACCCCCCCCCCCACAAGGTGCCAAATGTGGCAGCGGAGGGGGGAGAGTGGGAATGGAGGAGACAGACCAGCAGAGCTTCCCCTTTTGGGTGGAGCTCTGCTTTACGCATAGACATTTTTCCATAAGGGGAAAAAGGTCCATCAACTACAGGACACTATAAAAACGGAGGTCTCAAGTGTTAGGGGTAGGTTTAAAGGGCTATGCACTAGGGGGTTTTGGGCATGTCCAAAAGCTTTGGTAGTGTCTAATCACTTGAAAGTAGCAGTCACAATGCTATGAATATTCAGCTTGTGTCCTGTATTGTAATATCTCTCTTCCATATAATTTAGAGGACTACTTCTATGTCCATTTTGCATGCAGAGAATGTACTTATATTTAGACTTCAAGGAGTGCGCTTCTATGTCCTAAGTTGTGAGTGCATGGATTAACCATGCAAAGAAGCTCTAAAAAGACTTCACAATACCTAGGTCACCAATTATAGTACACAATGCAGAAATAGATCAATTATGCTATACTGTAGCTCCGTGGGTCACAGTTTGGCAATATGTACCAAAGTAATGCCAACATTGCATGAATTCAAAGAACAGCCACATAAGCCCTGACTGGGCACATGCCAGCATTGCGACAGCTGGGCCAAGTGAGGGATGAAAGTTATGAACATTGCAGGGCCCTTTAAGTGGTCATTACTTATTTTCTCATGAATATTCTTACAGCTAAGGAATGCTTGTCAGGATCACATTTATTCCAATATATAACACAAGGGCATAAAATGCACCTCCTCTTCGTGAACAGAATTATACATCTTACCAAAAAGGTTCCATTACCCACCTTGACACTATGGAATGTCTCTGGCCAGCTGGTATACTTCCATCCAGCCGCAGGTATGCAACAGACGGTAGGTGGGGCTTCAGGAGGTCATGTTCCACTATATCCAGCATGCTCTTCAGCTGACAGAAGATTAATATTCTGTGCTGGGCCACAACTGTCTCTGTGCCGCTCTCTGAGGTGCCAGCATTACCCAAACCGCAATCCAACAGCAGCTGCCAAACAAAAGCAAACATACCATTTTGCCTCACTCAAAATTTGTTTTGGACTGTAAAAAGTAATTTAACATATAAATGCTACATAATTACATCAAAACATGACATTTCCATTTCAGCCTGAAAAAATAAAAAATACAATGTTGCCCTACCCAAGGTAAACCATAAACAAATCCCCACTTGCCATTTAAATGGAATTGACTTCAGTGCATCTGGAAAGTATTCACAGCGCTTCACTTTTTCCACATTTTGTCATCTTACAGCCTTTTTCCAAAGTGGATTAAATAGATTTTCCTCAAAAATCTACAAACAATACCCCATAATGACAATGTGAATGAAGTTGAAAATCTTTACAAATTATTTAAAAATAAATAAATCACATGAACATAAAATAGCTCAGAGGAAGGGGGACAGACACCCGAAACGCGCAAGCTTCTCCATTGTGTGATGTCGGTGGGAATGCCCATCTTACTTGCTGGATTTCTGCAATTGTCTAGCTTGATTTTATCCTGCTTTTGTGAGTATATTACCTATGATTTAAAAAAAAAAAAAAAAAAAAGGATTTTGTAAGTAATGCACTAGGCGTTTGCACCTTCTTGTACATGATTTCACACGTACATAAGTATTCACAGCCTTTACCCAATACTTGTTGAAGCACCTTTGGCACCAATTACAGCTTCAAGTCTTTTATGCTACAAGCGTGGCACGCCTATTTTTGGGCAGTTTCTCCCATTCTTCTTTGCAGAACCTCTCAAGCTCCATCAGGTTGGATGGGGAGTGTCGGTGCACACCCATTTTCAGATCTCTCCAGAGATGTTCAATCGGGTTCAAGTCTGGGCCACTCAAGGACATTTACAGAGTTGTCCCTTAGCCACTCCTTTGTTATCTTAGCTGTGTGCTTAGGGTCGTTGTCCTGTTGGAAGATGAAATTTCGCCCCAGTCTGAGGTCAAGAGTGGTCTTGTTTTCATCAAGGATGCTTGCATTGCTGCAGTTATCTTGCCCTTGATCCTGCCAAGTCTCCTAGTTCCTGCTGCTGAAACATTCCCACAGCATGATGCTGCCACCATCACACTTTACTGTAGGGATGGTATTGGCCAGGTGATGCGCAGTTCCTGGTTTCCTCCAGACACAACACTTGCCTTTAAAAAGGCCAAAGAGTTCAATCTTGGTTTCATCAGACCAGAGAATTTTGTTTCTCATTGAGAGTCCTTCAGCTGCTTTTTGGCAAACTTCAGGTGGGCTGTCATGCATCTTTTACTGATGAGTGCCCTCTGTCTGGCCACTCTACCATATAGGCCTGATTGCTGGAGTACTGCAGAAATGGTTCTTCTACAAGGTTCTCTCGCCACAGAAAAACGCTGGAGCTCTGTTAGAGTGACCATCGGTTCTTGGTCACCTCCCAGACTAAAGCCCTTCTCCCCTAATCACTCAGTTTGGCTGGGCAGCCTGCTCTAGAAAAAAACTCCAGGTGGTTCCAAACTTCTTCCATTTACAGATGATGGGGGGCACTGTGCTCATTGGGATCTTCAATGATGCAGACATTTTTCTGTACTCTTCCCTAGATCTGTGTCTTAATACAATCCTGTTTCAGGGGTCTACAAACCATTCCTTGGACTTCATGGCTTGGTTTGTGCTCTGACATGCACCGTTAACTGTGGGACCCTACATAGACAGGTGTGTGCCTTACCAAATCATGGCCAAATCAACTTAATTTACCACAGGTAAACTCCAATCAAGTGGAACCATCTCAAGGATGACCAGTGGAAACAGGCTGCATCTGAGCTCAATTTTGGAGCGTCATGGCAAAGGCTGTGAATATTTACAGTCAGTGTTGCCAACCTCCCGTATTTTTACGGGCAGCCCGTAAAAACAGGGCAATTTTCTCATGTCCGTGAAAATCTGTAAAAAACAAAACAAAAAACAACAAACTTGCCAGTAAAAATGACGGTCCCCGGCTCGGAACTGCGCATGTGCAGTCCCGAAACATGCCGAGAGTCTCTGATCATCTTTCTAACATGGCTGCTACTTGTCTTGTACCCTCCCCCTTCCTTCCACAATGCGCCTTATTTGATTCTGGGAGATGCTGGGAGGGGGAGGAGTGGAGTGAACCTGCAGTGGAGCCGGACGGACTTCAGCCTAGTAGAAGGTAAGCTATTAGCTAACTGCTGCAGTCCGTGTCTTTGCCTTGTCTTAGTGGGCAGGAGGAGGGGAGGGGGGCAGAGGATGGGCTGTGTAGCAGGCTTGTTCACAGCAGATCGTTTGTGTGTCAGCTCTGCTTTGCTTCTAAAGTGTTTTCTCCCCAACCTCTACCCATTACCTGCAGTTCTCACCAGTCCAGGCACAGCCTTCTCTGTCCTCTCCAGAGTTACCACCTCATGTGTCCGGGGCACTACAAATCCAAGCATACCAGGAGAGAGGAGGCAGCAGCAATATGATTTGGCTGGTATTTTCTAAAGAAAAGTGCTGCTGTATATTGTGTTTGTACTGTATGGTCATAATATAATTATGTATTGTGCTTGATGGTCTTGAGGTGTTTATTCACATATTTTTATCTAAGTAGTGAGCACAATTTGGTCTCCTGTAGCATGTCCGCAGTCTCTGACCGTCTCCTTTAGCATGTTCGCAGTCTCTGACCGTCTCCTTTAGCATGTCCGCAGTCTCTGACCGTCTCCTTTAGCATGTCCGCAGTCTCTGACCGTCTCCTTTAGCATGTCCGCAGTCTCTGACCGTCTCCTGTAGGATAAAACCCAGAGCCACCAAGCTGGAGCCATTTGACTGATCCCTGCATGGTGCACCTGAGAGGAGGTCAGTGACAGCGCCGCCAGGCAAGTCTGAGGGGGGTCACTGATGTAGGGGGGAGTGAATAGTAACCCCCCCTAACCTTAGTGTATTCACTCTACAGAAGGTGGTCTCTGGTCACCAGAGTGCCCCCACATCAGAGTTCCTGGTGTTCCCCTTTACATCAGAGTCTGTAGGATTCCCCCTTACAGTGCAAGGGGGAACTCAGTCTGCGGACCCTGATGTAATTACATAGTTACATAGTTAGTCAGGTTGAAAAAAAAAAATAAAAAAAGACAAGTCCATCCAGTTCAACCATAAAAAAAAAAAAAAAAAAAAAAAAATCGTACAATCCAACATACCCAATTCTATACCCACAGTTGATCCAGAGGAAGGCAAAAAAAACCCCAGCAGAGCATGCTCCAATTTGCTACAACAGGGGAAAAAAATCCTTCCTGATCCCCCAAGAGGCAATCAGATTTTCCCTGGATCAACTTTACCTATAAATGCTAGTACCCAGTTATATTAAGTACATTTAGGAAAGTATCCAGGCCTTTCTTAAAGCAATCTACTGAGCTGGCCAGAACCACCTCTGGCGGGAGTATATTCCACATTTTTCACAGCTCTTACTGTGAAGAAACCTTTCCATATTTGGAGATGAAATCTCTTTTCCTCCAGTCGTAAAGAGTGCCCCCTTGTCCTCTGTGTTGACCGTAAAGTAAATAACTCAACACCAAGTTCACTATATGGACCCCTTATATATTTGAACATGTTGATCATATCCCCCCTTATTCTCCTCTTCTCAAGAGTGAACAAATTCAGTTCCTCTAATCTTTCCTCATAGCTGATCTCCTCCATGCCTCTTATCAGTTTGGTTGCCCTTCTCTGCACTTTCTCCAGTTCCCCGATATCCTTTTTGAGAACTGGTGCCCAAAACTGAACTGCATATTCCAGATGAGGTCTTACTAATGATTTGAACAGGGGCAAAATGATATATCTCTCTGGAGTCCATACCTCTCTTAATACAAGAAAGGACTTTGCTCGCGTTGGAAACTGCAGCTTGGCATTGCATGCTATTATTGAGCTTATTATCTACCAAAACCCCCAAATCCTTCCCCCAGTTGTACTCCCCCTAGTATGTATGATGCATGCATATTCTTAGCCCCCAAGTGCATACCTTTACATTTCTCAACATTAAACCTCATCTGCTACATAGACGCCCAATTAGACAGAGCATTGAGGTCAGCTTGTAAATTGGAGACATCCTGTAAGAACACTATTCCACTGCATAGCTTGGTGTCATCTGCCAAGACTGAAATGTTACTTTTGATCCCAGACCCAATATTATTTATAAAGATATTAAAGAGTAATAGTCCCAGCACTGAACCTTGGGGTACACCACTGATAACCCTAGACCATTCAGAGTAAGAATCATTAACCACTACTCTCTGAATTGTCTTTTAGCCAGTTTTCTAGCCATTTACAAACTGATATTTCCAAGCCTGTAGACTTTAACTTACACGAGCCGTGCGTGCGGAACTGTATCGAACGCTTTTGCAAAATCCAAGTGTACCACGTCCACAGCCACCCCTCTGTCCAAGGTTTTACTTACTTCTTCATAAAAAGAAATCAGGTTTGTCCGACAACTTCTGTCTTTCATGAATCCATGCCGTCTGTTGCTTAAAATGTTTTTTTCCAGCAAGAACTCGTCTATGTGGTCTTTTATTAAATGCTCCAGTATCTTCTCGACTATTGAAGTTAAACTAACAGGTCTATAGTTACTTGGTAAAGACTTTGATCCCTTTTTAAATATAGGCACCACGATCGCCCTGCGCCAATCCAGTGGTACTATTCCCGTCATTAAGGAGTCCCTAAAAATTAGATACAATGGCTTTGAAATTAGGATCCGTGGGTGGATGCCATCAGGTCCAGGTGCTTTATCCACCTTTATTCTGTCTAAATATTTCTGGACCATATAACTTTTGAGCCATTGTGGATCATTCGGAGCTGTGTCAATACCACCCCCATTATGGACATGAGCTCTCCCATGCTCTTTTGTAAACACAGAGCTGAAGAAAGTATTTAATAAATTAGCCTTCTCCTTGTCCCCAGTCACCCACTCTAGATTATTTTGTAAAGGGCCTACATGCTCAGACCTGACCTTTTCACTATTAATATATTTGAAGAATTTTTTGGGGTTTGTCCTACTATTTTTTGCGATCTGTCGTTCATTTTGAATTTTTGCATCCTTGATTTCCTTTTTACATATTCTGTTAAATTCTTTGTAGCATTTAAATGACACTAGTGTTCCTTCATTTTATATTTTTTAAAAGCTCTTTTCTTATTGTTTATAGCATTTCTAACTTTGACCGTGAGCCACATAGGTTTTATTTTTAGCCTTTTAATGTTATTGCCCATGGGAATATACTTTGCAGTGAGGTCCCAAACAGTCTTTTTTGAAGAATTCCCATTTCTGTTCTGTGTTTTTTGATGCCAATATTCCCTCCCAGTCTAAGTCCTGGAGAGCAGCCCTCACTCATCCTTGGAAAATTTGCTCTCTTGAAGTTAAGTGTTTTTATCTTTCCCGTATGTATCTCTTGTTTACAGCTAACATCAAATGAAATCATGTTATGATCACTGCTACCCAGGTGTTCCTTTACCTGAACATTAGTAATAAGCTCTGCATGGTTTGAGATTACCAGGTCCAACAGAGCTTCATTTCTAGTTGGGGCCTCAATAAACTGGACCATAAAATTGTCCTGTACTAGGTTTATAAATTTCTAGCCCTTTAACTGTCCCAGCAGAGCCATTACTCCAGTCAATTTCTGGGTAGTTAAAATCCCCCATTATTATCACCGCCCAGTCATGTGAGGATTGAAGCCAAGTTTCAGCAATACCGATTACATCATAGTTCACCTCATTGGGAACTCTGATGTAAAGGGAACACAGTGGACTCTGATATAAGTTGGTCTCTGGTCACCAGAGCCCCCCTCTACATCAGAGTTCCCCCTTAGATCATGATTTGCAGCGTACCCCTTTACATAAGAGTTCCCTTTCACTGTAAGAAGGAATCCTCCAGACTGATGTAAGGGGGAACTCTGTGCTCGCTGGGTTCTAGTAACCTGACCTTCATGTCAATGCAGAAATGTGTTTTTTTACTTTTGTTAAACTTAAACACATTGCTAATAGCACTAGATATATGTTTATAGTTTAAATATTGATATTTGCACTGTTTAGCACTGAAAACTTTAATTTTAGGTACTTTTTTGCAGTGCCAGTAAAAAATCCTGCCAGTAAATTTTGCTTCGGAGGGTTAGCAACTCTGCTTAAAGTGGATATAAAAAGTCTAAACACCCCTGCTAAAATGTCAGGTCTCTGATCTAAGAAAATAAAAATATGAGACAAAAAAATCCTTTCAGAACTTTTTCCACCTTTAACGTGAAATAAACTGTACAACTTCCATTGAAAAACAAACTGAAATCTTTTAGGGGAGGGGGGAAGGGGGAGGAGTAAAAATAAAATACTGTGGTTGCATAAGTGTGCACATCCTCTTATAACTGGAGATGTAGCTGTGTTCAGAATTAAGCAAACACACTCAAACTCATGTTAAATAGGAGTCAGTACACACCTACCATAATTTAAAGTGCCTCTGATTAACCCCCAAATAAAAATTGCAGCTGTTCTAGTAGGTCTTTCCTGACATTTTCTTAGTCGCATCCTACAGTGAAAAGGCATGGTCCGCAGAGAGCTTCCAAAGCATCAGAGGGATCTCACTGTTAAAAGGTATCAATCAGGAGAAGGGTACAAAAGGATTTCCAATGCTTTAGATATACCATGGAATACAGTGATGACAGTCATCAAGTGGAGAAAATATGGCGCAACAGTGACGTCCCTCCAAAATTTATGAAGATGAGAATAAAAAACTGGTCAGGGAGGCCTGCCAAGAGTTCTACAGCAACATTAAAGGAGCTGCAAGAATATCTGGCAAGTACTGGCTGTGTAGTACATGTGACAACAATCTCCCGTATTCTTCACATGTCCGGGCATGGCTAAATTTTGCAAAAACACATCTGAAGTCTCCCAAAAGCATGTGGGGGAAAAGGGTTTTGGAGTTATGGCCAAAAAAGTCAACCATAGTTTCATCAGACCATAAGATACAGTATCTCACAAAAGTGAGTACACCTCACATTTTTGTAAATATTTTATTACATCTATTCATGTGACAACACTGAAGAAATTACACTTTGCTACAATGTAAAGCAGTGAGTGTAAAGCTTGTATAACAGTGTAAATTTGCTGTCCCCTCAAAATAACAGCCATTAATGTCTAAACCGCTGGCAACAAAAGCGAGTACACCCCCAAGTGAAAATGTCCAAATCGGGCCCAAAGTGTCAATATTTTGTGTGGCCACCATTCTTTTCCAGCACTGCCTTAACCCTCTTGGGCATTGAGTTCACCAGAGCTTCACAGGTTGCCACTGGAGTCCTCTTCCACTCCTCCATTATGACATGAAGGATCTGGTGGATGTCAGAGACCTTGCGCTCCGCCACCTTCCATTTGAGGATGCCCCACAGATGATCAATAGGGTTTGGGTCATTCTGGAGACATGCTTGGCCAGTCCATCACCTTTACCCTCAGCTTCTTTAGCAAGGCAGTGGTCATCTTGGATGTGTGTTTGGGGTCGTAATGTTAGAATACTTCCCTGCGGCCCCAGTCTCCAAAGGGAGGGGGATCATGCTCTGCTTCAGTATGTCACAGTACATGTTGGCATTCATGGGTCCCTCAATGAACTGTAGCTCCCCAGTGCCAGCAGCACTCATGCAGCCCCAGACTATGACACTCCCACCACCATGCTCGACTATAGGAAAGACACACTTGTCTTTGTACTCCTCATCTGGTTGCTGCCACACAAGCTTGACACCATCTGAACCAAATAAGTTTCTTTGTCTCATCAGACCACAGGACATGGATCCAGTAATCCTCGTCCTTAGTCTGCTTGTCTTCAGCAAACTGTTTGCAGGCTTTCTTATGCATCATCTTTAGAAGAGGCTTCCTTCTGGGACGACAGCCATGCAGACTAATTTAATCCAGTGTATGGTCTGAGCACTGACAGGCTGACCCCCACCCCTTCAACCTCTGCAGCAATGCTGGCAACACTCATACCTCTATTTCCCAAAGACAACCTCCGACTAGGACGCTGAGCATGTGCACTCAACTTCTTTGGTCGATCATGGCAAGGCCTGTTCCGAGTAGAACCTGTCCTGTTAAACCGCTGTATGGTCTTAGCCACTGTGCTGCAGCTTCGTTTCATGGTCTTGGCAATCTTCTTATAGCCATGGCCATCTTTATGTAGAGCAACAATTTTTTTTTTTAGATCCTCAGAGTTTTTTGCCACAAGGTGCCAAGTTGAACTTCCAGTGACCAGTAAGAGTGAGCGACAACACCAAATTCAACACACCTGAACCCCATTCACACCTGAGACCTTGTAACACTAACGAGTCACATGACACCGGAGAGGGAAAATGGCTAATTGGGCCCAATTTGGACATTTTCACTTAGGGGTGTACTGACTTTTGTTGCCAGCAGTTTAGACATTAATGCCTGTGTGTTGTTATTTTGAGGTGACAGCAAATTTACACTGTTATACAAGCTGTACACTCACTACTTTACATTGAAGAGTGTCATTTCTTCAGTGTTGTCCATTAAAAGAAATAAAATATTTACAGAAATATCACATTTGTGAGATATGCAGTGTTTTTGCGCCAAACACGCAGTATCACCAAAAGAACACCATACCCACAGTGAAGCATGGTGGTGACAGCATCATGCTTTGGGGCTGTTTTTCTTCAGCTGGAACAGGGGCCTTAGTGAAGGTAGAGGGAATTATGAACAGTTCTAAATACCAGTCAATATTGGCACAAAACCTTCAGGCTTTGAAAGGAACTTCATCTTTCAGCATGACAATGACCCAAAGCATACATCCAAATAAAGGAATGGCTTCAGAGGATTAAAGTTTTGGAATGGCTGAGCCAGAGCCCAGACCTAAATCTGACTGAAAAATCAGTGGGATGATCTGAAGAGGGCTGTGCACAGGCGATGCCCTCGCAGTCTGACAGATTTGGAGTGTTTTTTGCAAAGAGTGGGCAAATATTGCAAAGTCAAGATGTGCCATGCGAATAACATACTCCAAAAAAAAAAAAAAAAAAACAGAGTGCTGTAATAAAATCAAAAAGGTGCTTCAAGTATTAGTTTAAGGGTGTGCACACTTATGCAACCATATTCCTTTAGTTTTTTTATTTTTACTTCCCTCCACCTAAAAGATTTCAGTTTGTTGTTCAACTGAGTTGTACAGTTTATAGGTCACCTAGGTCAAAAAAGTTCTGAAATAATTTATCTTTGTCTCTTTTTTTTTACATCACAGAATCCTGACATTTTACCAGGGGTGTGTAGACTTTATACCAACTGTAGGTGCATGAGATTTTTTTCGTTTACTTTGAAATCCTTTCAAATTGATTAAAAACAAACTTCTTTCACGTGGTCATTATGGGGTATTGTTTGTAGAATTTGAGGGAAAATAATTAATTTAATCAATTTTGGAATAAGGCTAACATAACAAAATGTGGAAAAAGTGAAGCGCTGTGAATACTTTCCTGATACACTGTATATTCAATGGAAAGATCTTTCAGTGTTTAGTATAGGCAGTCTGAGCAGGATTTCTATCTCAAAACAAAAACTGGAACTCGACGAAGTGCTAATTTATATGAAGTGCATTGCGCTAGGCAACCCATTCTGCCTAAAAATACGGTTTCTGGGAGCACAGGCAAAATGGCCCCTCTCTCTAGTTCTGATGTGTTCATGACAGCCTAGGCCAGTGATGGCGAATCTTGGCACCCCAGATGTTTTGGAACTACATTTCCCATGATGCTCAACTACACTGCAGAGTGCATGAGCATCATGGGAAATGTAGTTCCAAAACATCTGGGGTGCCAAGGTTCGCCATCACTAGCCTAGGCTCTCAAGAAGATCTCAAGAAGGGAAAGAAATTGACACGAAATCTAGGGCTAGCTTTTAGGCAATTTGAAGAACCAATTCAGAATTGCACAGCCTGCATTGCCTTTCTGCCCCTTCCCTGAATGTGTCAGAAGGTATCAGGCCAGGACGCGTGGCCTACAATTCAAAATGTGAAGAGTCATGTAAAAACGGGGATGTTTGTAGTTATCGTAAAATCTATTTCTCTGTGTTTATTGAAGGACACAGGCGATCTTTGGATCATGAATGGGATTAGGACACAGAAGGCAAGACCATGTCCTCATTTAAAAGACGGGCGGAGCATCTAGCATCTTTGCATCACTTCCGGTTTCAAGCCTTAGAACGAGAATCATCCCGGCTTCCTGTTTTTAAAGGCTTCTATGCATTTGAAGCAATGCGAGTACGTTTTCAATCTTTTATGTAATACATTTAATTTAAAAACTTAATCACACTATGGAGATGTCTCTTTCCTATATGTGGGTGATGCAGAGGGAGATTTAAAAAGGAGAAAGATACACCTGATACTGCAAGCACGGAAAGATATAGCCGATACAGCAAAGTTCTGGAGAGTGCTGCATAGTGGCGGATACTGTGTAAGCGAGATACCTCTGTGTGGGGTGAGTGTTTCCTGTCAGTGCAAAAACTATAGGGGGGTCTATAAGGAGCATCGATTTGAAGAGCACCTGTCACTTATTTTTTTTTCACTTTTATATATATTTTTTTAATCATCCAGAATGAATACTGGACTGTATATGATCACAATTATATACATTTCCATCCATATTGTATGGAGAGAGAGAGCGCTCTCTCTCTATATATCTCTATCTATCAATATATATATATATATATATATATATATATATATATATATATATATATATATATATATATATATATATATATATATATATATATATATATTGGAATATATAGCCAGGGCCGGTACAAGGGGTGGGCAGAAGGGACGGATGCCCTGGGCGGGACCATTTACTGGAGGAAGGGGGGCGCAGTAGAGGCCACGCTACAGACCGCTTTGATCTGTGGCTGCAGCGCTCCCCTCCCACCTCCTCCTCTTGTTTGACACACAGCGCCGGGAGCGCTGTGTGTCACAGCTGGGTCTGTGTGTGTGTGTTGAGCCCCCCCCAAGACTGGCTCACGTGGTAGCAGATTGAATCAGTGTTCCGCCTATCACACAAGCCAGTCTAGGGGGGCGGGACCTTGTTACGCTGCTGAACACACACACACAGACCCAGCTGTGTGACACAGCGCTGCAGGAGATGTCGGCTGTGTGATGCATCCAGGGCAGGCTATGGTGAGGCCGCATTTGATGGGCACAGCGGTAGGCCGCATTTGATGGGCACAGCGGTAGGCCGCATTTGATGGGCACAGCGGTAGGCCGCATTTGATGGGCACAGCGGTAGGCCGCATTTGATGGGCACTGGTGAGACTGCATTGATCTCTTGTATCATGTCTGCAGTCTGAGGGGAGTTTGCTGAATTAGCAATGGTATTGGCAATATGCAGCAGGAAGGGGGTTAATGCACTGTCACTGATGCATTAGTATAGATCCCATTGTCTGTAGGCGCTGTAGCTTTTCACCGGGGGGGGTTCATCTTCGCCCTAGGCCCTTGTCCCGGCACTGATCACAGCACACTCATTTATTCTTGCGTATATACATTGTCAGCACCTGCACAAACCAGTGTTTGCACTAAGCATTTGACACTTTACACACGTTTTAGTAACTCTGTTTTTTAATTTTTACATTGAGAGTATAATACAGGGATGCACAGTGTTACACAGCGGCATGCAATTATTGCACCCTAGAACAGCGCCACACCTACCTCTTTTTATTTAACATTCTCATTTAAAAAGACGCTGAGCCTGCACATCACAGAGAGCTCACGAAGATCCTCCTCCTCTGCACCGATATATACAGAAAGGAGGAGCCGGGGAGGAGAAACATTCACTGCAAGAGCCACGCTGGTTATCTGAGGTGTGTAAATAGTTTGCTGATAGGGGAGGGGGACACACCAACACACCAACAGCTGCCGCAGGAATTATACACCCGGTCACGCTTGACAGGTGTAGTGCCTGCCAAGCGTAACCCCTTCAAGTGAATGGGGCTGTTCTGCAAAGGCCGTGCATCCTTGTGCAGTACAGCGAAAAAAAGGTTAAAGCAGGCAGTGAGGAAGCGTGATGCCACCCCTCATCACCTGCTTTAACCCCTTGGATCCCACACTCGCATTCTACAACTACGTGCATTGCTCATAGTTGCTGGGTGTTTGCAGAGTGGCCCTATTCACTTGAATTGGTCGCAATCACCCACCAAAAGCAACAGAGGTTTAATTCCTGCTGCAGCAGGTGTACATCCTCAGCTGCTGCCACTGCAGCTAAAGGGGGTAGGGACGAATGTATAATGTGGGCGCAGTGCAATAATTAGGCAGTGCTTTGTGTGGACAGGGACATGGGGGTCCCCATGAGCTCCTATTGCCCATGAGTTGTCAGTTCGCTCCTGATTAGAAGAGAAGGTCCAAGCATAATGGAAGACCCCTTGGCACATCAGTGTGCAACAAGATGAGGACTGAACCAAACCAGGCCATTAAAATTACTGGAATGCCAAGTCTATACTCTGCAACAACTAGTGCAGAGGAGGAAAAGGAGTACTTGTCCCACAAAGCCATCCGTGCATCCATCATGTTAACTCAGGGTCCCATGTCCTGGCCACGAACCTGGAAACTTTCTGATTTAGTCTGGACACAAGTATCATGCTTGGCATATTCCAATGGTGACAAACCTGAAAAAGGATTCAGGGTAAAGGCAGCACTCCCCCTGATCTAGACATTGACAGCTAGGAGGTAGTCTGCCTGTCTATCCACTCCCGAAACGTTAATGGTGGACAAAGTAGAGACCGGAAGTTCTGTCCAATCCAGGATCACAGCTCCTTCACACTTTCTGCAACCTTTGTTATGAATGTAAGCCACAGCCATGACATTACCCGACTGACCCAAATTGGGCAATTTTCAGGAGCTATTCCATGGAACATCAATGGAAAGACAGATTTCCCCTTTGGTCTATTGGCCCTGAACCGACAACTAACCCAGTTCTGCGCTCCCCCCCCCCACCCCCAAGCCAAACAGGCTGGCATTCGTTGCAATATTCTCCAAGAGAGAAAAAAAAAATTTCCAGACAGCAGTAAGCACAAATCCACCAGGGGTAGACCATTGCTTGAAAAAGGGTTTATCCAATTTTTAGGGAAAAAAGCCTTGGAGAACCTTGGAATGCGACTCCTTTTTAATTCTCCTTATTCAAATGTTTCTAGAACTGCCTTGACAACGCAGTTTCAGGTGCCAGTCTAGCTGCTGGCAAATCAACCTTGCTTGTTAAAGAGGAGTGAAAGAGCCTTTGTCTCATTGGGACCCGCAAAAGTGTTAGTCACCCAAGCCCTCAGACACAGACAGCTGGGAAATGTTTTTATATTCAGGGGAATAAGGCCTTCTCCATGCAGAATAAAAACCCCACTACAACTGCAGAAAAGTTGTCAAAAAAGGTAAAAAGGAGCCCCGCAACACCACTTGGCTTGTTTCTAGGTCCAACACAAAGGCTTCAAGGACAGGGGGAGTTTGGCAGGCAATGCAAAGAGAATAAGCGAGAAAAGTGGCCCCAGACACACCACAACTAGCGGGGGGGGTTTAGGAAATTCTTGCCAACCATGATTGCCATGGCTATAAAGTGCTACTTGTGTGCAAAGCAAACAGGGAGATACCCCACTGCCTCCTCATTCTTCCGAAACATTAACCAAAAAAAAAAAAAAAAACCTTCATGAGCACCCATGGAAAGCAGCAGCGGCACGTGTACAAGTGAATTGCTCCTACCAAGGCCACCACTGTGCTACCAAAGCAGCCCCCGGAACTCACAGCAGCCAGGAAACCCACACTAGTATGTCCCTACAGTCCAGCCAATCCAGAAAAACTCCTCTGGCCCCAGTGATCAGACCGGCAGCTGCACATGCAGCCTGCCCTTAACTAGAGCCAGGAAATAACAGGGGACCAGCATTAAAATGAGGGGGGGCCCCCCCAAGGAGGAAAAGGCAGTGACAGGGAAAGGCTCCACAAAAGAACAGGCACCTATCCGTCGAGCGCATCCACTAATGGATCAAAGCCCTCCAGGGCCACACTACCAAAATAAGAGTCCTTGCTGTCAATCACAGACTGCATGCACTCATAGGCAACGTTTGGAGATGACCAAAATCTCTATTTGTGGTCCATCACCCAGCACCACAGATGAATACAAAAATTAATTTTGGTTTGGCCACCAGCGAGGGCTGCCCCTAGGTTGTGTATGATCTAAAGATTCAGCGGTTCCTTCAATAAAGCATTCACCAGACCTTAATGGCAACTCTCAGTGCACCCTGGTTGTTTATATTTTACCTACATAAAATATTACATAGATCCAGAATTAGAGTGCTTATAGATTTTTTTTTTTTTAATTTGCATAAAATGGGGAAGGATTATAATTCCTGTCAGGTTTTACTGCAGTCAGAGGTTTAGTTGAGAGATTTCTTTTCTTCCTGTCTGATAACAAGGTTGTGATGAAGTCATGAGTGAGGGGACTCTAACAGCGACACAGACCGGAGTAATCATGCATTAAAAAAAGAAGTACAGCCAAGGCTGTTCTGCACCCCTGTGGCCCGCTGTTGGGTGATGTCACAGAGCTGGTCCAGACTGGGGAAAGATCACGACCACATGGTTGTGATCAGAGGTTTAGTTGGAGAGATTCCTTTTCTTCCTGTCTGATGACAAGGTTGTGACGAAAGTCATGAATAAAAAGGGACTCCAACAGCAACACAGACAAAAGTGAACGTGCATTAAATGGAGAAGTACAGCCAAAGCTCATTTGGCCGTACCTCTACTGTGGATCACAGGAGTGCAGTCCGTTCTGCACTCCTGTGGCCCGCTGTTGACCAATGCCACAGAGCCGGTGCAGACTGAGAAAAGATCGCGACCACTTGGTTGGGACCCTCCCTGCAGCCTGGACCGGCACAGCCTCTCTGAGGCAAAGCAAATTGCAGTGACTGACAGTCACCAGCTCTCTGCTCATGGAGCACTGAGAGATCAGCGGTGTTCGTTCGCTCTGTTCTCAGCATTAGAGTCGGCGGGGGGACCAATGCTGCATCCATCTAGCTAAATACGATAAAAAAAAAAAAAAAAAAAAAAAAAAAAAAAAAAACACACAACACACCTCTAAACTTCTTTAAAGTTGAGTTCCACCCACTTTTACAACTCTTCAGCATCCCTCACTAAACTGTGCACTGTAAACAAATTGGATATTTTTTTTCTCAGCACCTACTGTACATCTGCTGTATTAATTTTTCACTTCCTCCTCCCTGGCCGTGGCCCATCGCATCATTTCCTGTTTGCAATGCCTTCTGGGAAGGGGCGGCAACTTCCTCTGACACTGCCGTTGCTATGGAAACCTGACCTGAAACCTATTACACTGCTTGTGCTGCACTGAGCATGTGCGAGATCTGCAAGGATGAGATCCAGGAAGAAATACAGTCTGGCTTCAGATGCCCACACTTAAGATGGCCACGGCCTGCTGCAAGTTTATAAAATAACAAACTACTGCTATAAACCAACAAAACAGACCTTAGTTTACAGACTAACTTTACTAGAATACATTAAGCTTGTGTATTATAGGGGTATTTTTATTTAAAAAGTATAATTTCGGCCGGAACACCACTTAAACCACTTCAATACAGGGCACTTATACACCTTCCTGCCCAGACCAATTTTCAGCTTTCAGTACTGTCGCAGTTTGAATGACAATTGCACCGTCATACAACACTGTACACAAACTAAATTTTTATCATTTTGTTCCCACAAATAGAGCTTTCTTTTGGTGGTATTTGATCGCCTCTGCGGTTTTTATTTTTTGCGAAACAAATAAAAAAAGACCGAAAATTTTGAAAAAAAATATAAAAGTTTTGCTTTTGTTTAAAAATGTTGTAAATAAGTAAGTTCTCTTTCACTGATGGGCACTGATAAGGCTGCAGCGATGAGGTGGCACCAATGAGCGGACACTGACGATAGGCACTGATAGGCATTGATAGATGGCACTGATGGGCACTCATGGGTGGCACTGGTGGGCACTGATGGGCACTGATGGGTTCTTATGGGTGGCACTGATACACGGCACTGATAGGCATCCCTGGTGGCACTGGCAGGCATTGGAGTGGGCACTGATTGGCAGCTGCCTTTGCACTGATTAGTTTTTCCCTGGGGGTCTAGGGGGCATACCTGGTGGTCCAGTGTGGCTTGTTTCCCTGGTGGTCCTGGGCGGCTTCCCTGGTGGTCCTGGGTAGGATCCGAGGGGGGGCCTGTGCTGATAAACAATCAGCACAGACCCCCCCCTGTCAGGAGAGCAGACGATCGGCTCTCCTCTATTCGCGTCTGTCAGACGCGAGTGAGGAAAAGCCGATCACCGGCTCTTCCTATTTACATCGTGATCAACAGTGATTGGACACGGCTGATCACGTGGTAAAGAGTCTCCATCAGAGACTCTTTACCTAGATCCTTGTTGCGCGGTGTCAGACTGACACCCCGCAACAACGATCGCCGAGATGCGCGCCCCCGGGGGCGTGCAGCGGCTCAATATCCTGAGGACGTCATATGACGCCCAGTCGGGATATTGAAACCACTTTGCAGACGTCATTCTGCTATATGGCGGGCGGCAAGTGGTTAAGTAGGGAATGCTAAAATACCGTACCAGCCAATTTTATGGTTTTCGAAATTCTATCAAAACAAAAAAAAGAAGAAAGTTTTGGGTATAGATACACTTACATAAAATGTAAACTAGCAGTAGCTCCCCCTCCCCTCAGGATTGCAAGGGCTAAATGCTTGTTTTGTCTAGGGGATGTGAAAGGTGAAATACTTTCCGTATTCCTTATTACAGGACTGGCCTCCTGCACCCGCCTCTCTTCACCGATTGACTAGCGACAGCTTTCCACAGCCACCTTGCACAAAACAGGACCAGCAGCCCTGCATTCTATGCAAGAATGCCACGGCCCACCGAGATACTGGGAGCACTGGAAAAAGTCAAAGTGTTGGCTGCCAGAGTAGCAAGGAATAAAATATGTAGTGAGCTTATATCAATCCCACTAGACAAAAACGAGAACTTAACAGCATGGGAAATGTGGGTTGTGCATATGGGGCTCACTGCAAAGCTAAATATTACAGTAACTGTCACACGCCCCAGCGGTTGTATTCATCTACCCACCACTCCTCTTTGCAGGGTTATATGTGTCACAAAGCCAAAGGTCCACTTACAAATGTTGGTAACTGCTTCACTGTATGAAAAACAACCATTTTGCTCTAAGGAAACCATTACAAGTATGTTAAGTCAGGGACACATAAGTAATGTGTCCCTGACCTCATGCTCAGAAGTCAAGCAATGAGGGATGGGATTCTCATTTAATTTCATCATTGAAGCTCTATTGATTAGAGCTACACAATAGAGCCAAAGCTTCAGAAACATTGCCAGGTCCTACATTAATCCTGTCTGCAATTATGGATTTCAAAAGTCTACCCAAACCAGTTCATTATGCCAAGCACTCTTTATCACATCAGCAGCAGTCCACTGCCAGAAGCCTACAAACAATGTCAAATCGAGAAACCAGTATTGGACATACTTGTTTTAAAGCAGATAGCTTGGGGGCATGCTGAATGTCCCGCAGAGAGGAATTCTGGGTACAAAGTAGTTCTGTGATCTTCTTGTACTCTGGGTGTTGCGCTGTCAGAACCAAAGAAGGATGGTTGCATAGCTTACGCAAGTATTGTAATGCCTACAGGGATGAAAAGTTAAGAAGAATGAGAAACAGTGAACAGCAAATTCCGGGGAATGCTTTTTTTTTTTTTTTTTTTTAGAACGTCATGTATACACATATGCCAAAGTTCTTGCATGCCATTGGTACGAAAACAAACAGAACTCATACACACTTGTCACTGCAAGATCACATTATTATTATCTACCTGGAAGACATGTCCAGTAGCCTTTAGCTTTGTCCTCTCACTTTCTTCAGAAAGAGCAGACATGGAGACTGTTTCATCAACATCAGTCTTGGCGCGGGATTTTGCAAAATCTTCATATAATTGTACCTGAAAACATGTGGAAGACCAATTTATTAAAATCATTGGCCAAATCATATAATGGAGTTATGTGCGGACTTGGCTGATCCCTAGATTAGGGTACCTGGCCTTTATCCACTTTCTGCTCTATTCTCCACAATGTAAAATAAATGAAAGACCCCGCAAGGGGAGAAAGTACTATGTATCAGACTGTAATTTTATGAATGAAGTAGGAATCTGTATAGAGATTCCTTATTCAAGTAAAGTGCTGCAGAGAAGGGGACCATCTTCAGTCCCTTTCTCTGCCTCAAAAAAAAGTCTAGCGCCCTGCAGGGGAGTGTGCTTTGGACCAGCAGCTCCTGGTAAGACCCCTTTCACATGGAGTGAACGGTCAAGCAAAACTGGCTGCTCAGCGGGGGATTGGTTTGCGGATCCCCGCTGAGCAGGCATATAACAGGTCTGCGTCCTCTCCGCTGATGCAGAGCAGACACAGAAACAGCCTGCTGTTGTCTATGGGGCAGTCAGATGGAAACGGACCATTTGTCAATTTCCATCTGATACCATCCAATCTGCTAGATGGATGGGGAACGGAATCCCCATCCCTCTGTTTTTAGCGGATTGGATCGGATGCAGGTGAGTGTAAACGGACACATGTCCATTTACATCAGCCTCTCCATAGAGAAAAATTGGTGGCCCGATTAGGCCCGATTGAAAAACAGACAGGCAGACCTGATTGGTATGCTTGCGTGAAAGGGGCCTAAGGCCTTTTTCACACTGAGCATACACAGTGTACCGTGCATCTCTGTGCAGGCAGTCTACATCCATGTAGGTCCGCATACATGTCCCTGAGCGCACACTGTCTACGTTCGGGGTCATGTACCCATACAGATTGGGAACAGCAGCTATGTCTGTTCAGCCATTGAATCCCAATTGACCTAAATGGGACAGCCTGTACGGGGATGCATGGAACACCTGTGCAGGTAAACATGGCACTCCATGGGCGTACACTTTAGTATGTTAATGCTTTAGTAGTAATTTAGCAAGTTATATTGTGTTTATGTGAACTATTGATTTTAGTGAAAATGGCGATATGATGAACATTAGCGCAATTATTGCGGGGCCCAAAAAAATCAGTAGCACTTTTTTAAATGCTACAGGCCATGTGCTTTAAGAAAATTTCTAGTTTGAGGGGTCTTATCTAAATTCTGAAATCTGTATGTGAAAAATGGTAACCTCCAGATTTTTAGAGTAAATGGTTATTCACAGTTTGGCGTACCTTTAGTTTTCCCCCCCATTTCACAAAAAGGTGAAAGGTGCCATTTAAAAATGTACAAATATTTATTTATTAACTCAATACAGTTTATTTTCTATTTACTAGGAATTTAGCAGGAATTTTGTACATTTTGCCATGTATAAATCTGTAATTTAGATGAAAATATTGTTTTGACAAACATTTGCGCAAATATCACGGTGCCTTAAAAATCAGTAACACCTTTTTATTCTATTGGCCATGTGCTTTCAGAAAATGTATGGTTTTGGGGGGGGGAGGGGGGGGGATCTGTTACAAATTATGAAAGCTGTAAGTGAAAAAGGAAAACCTCCAGATTGTTAAATAAGTTTGTATCTGCTAATGATTTCAGTGTATTTTTAGCAAAAATATTGTTTGGTAAACGTTTGCGCAAATATCGTGGGGCCTTAAAAATGAGTAGCACCTCATTTGTATTCTATTGGTCATGTGCTTTCAGTAAATATGGCTGGGGGGGGGGTGTCCTTTAACGGCAAGCAGCGAAAGGGTTAAAAAAAAATGAGAGATGTAGGCTGCCGTTGTTGACCTATACCTTCGGAACACGTTTTGCCTTTTAGTTTGACCCACTGGCTTTCAACTCCAGGAACAAAACAAAAACACACATCAGCCTTTAAGTCTAAGTGTACAGGAATAAAGAGTAAGGGTCGGTTCACACCACAAAAACACACTCCAGATCCATTCCGTTGCGTTTCTGCATGCAAGTTTTTGGTGCATCTCCGGATGCATTCCACGTGCACTTTTTTTTTCCTTTTTTCACTATACTAGGGTCCAATGCATTTGATGCGTTCCAGTGCGTTTTTTGATGCTTTTTACTGCGTTCCAGTGCAAGAAAAATGCAGCAGGCTCTTTTCTGCAACTGAAAAGCCCTGGAACTGACTCCGCACTGGTGTGAAATTGAAAACCATACAACCTACTTTCCATGCGTTTTTGATGCAGAACAAAAAACGCACTGGACTGCATGTGGTGTGAACTGGCCCTCATACATGCCTTCTTGCTTTTCTAGACTCCTCCCATCTGTGCAAACGTGCTAAGCTTCTTATCTAAAGTGCTCCTGGCTGTGGTCAGATGCCTGCCTTGTTCACATACAAAAACGCAGGATTAATAATGGGGCATTGTACATGATGCTGTGGGACCCACTCACAGCCCGAAGCAGAGGGGATCACGCCACAGTGGTGTGTAAGGTAATACAACCTCTTTAGCACCCCCTGGACCTAAAAGACCATTTAACCCCCTGCAGTACTGGGTGACCCACTGAAAGGGTATTTTTACCCATCCTGGAGCTGGGCTTAAAGTAGAACCATAGGCTAAACTCTCTCTCTTCCCCCCAATTTTGGATAGAGCAAGTGAGGGTTATAACCCCTGTCAAATTTTGTTTCGCCATCTGTGTCCCATTGTGGAGATTTCCATTTACTTACTGTCCCACAGCCAAACAGGAAGTGGGATGAAATCCCTGAATATTAGGAAAATTCCTTGGGGATCCCCAGGACTAGTGTCCCCAAAAAAAAGGTTTTGCCTGTAGTTATACTTTAAACATCTAAGTGATTAGCCTGAAACACAAAATGAGCGACGCTCAAGGTATTAAAGGGGTTGTAAACCCTTATGGTTTTTCACCCTAATGCATTCTATGAGCCAAGTTCTGATTTGAGTGTGAATACACGCAAATGAAAGACTCAGGAGTGCGCCCGCACGGGTGTCCACCAAGGAGTGCGCGTCTCCAACGTGGACATCCGATGTGGGGAGGAGCTAACAACGCCGCCAGGGGACCCCAGAAGAGGTAGATCGGGGCCACTCTGTGCAAAATGAACTGCATAGTATACCATGTTTGTTATAAAAAAAAAACAAAAAAAAAAACAAACACACACACTAGGGTTTACAACCACTTTAAAGACAAAAAGGAGAAGCCAAGCAACTACCATGTTAGAAAGTTCTCATCAGTGGCAGCTGCTTTACTTTTTTCAAGACATATTTCCATATTACCTTATATACTCGAGTATAAGTCGAGTTTTTCAGCACATTTTTTTGTGCTGAAAGTGCCCCCCTCGACATATACTCGAGTCAAGCACTTTTCTGCAGCAAAATATTTCATTTTCCGAACCGACTTTGGGGTCCCGTATCTCAGGACCACTTGGTGCTAGGAACCCCAAATTTGGTGTGCAAACCCAAAGCACCAAATGGCCCCGAGATACGGGGCCCCAAAATTGGTTCAGAAAATGTCATACTCTGCTGCAGAAAAGTGCTTGACATTTTCTGAACCGATTTTGGGGCCCCGTATCTCAGGGCCACTTAGTGCTAGGAACCCCAAATTTGGAGTGCAAACCCAGTAGCACTGGTACCACAGCATATCCAAAGCTGGAGTTCCTAGCACCAAGTGGCCCCGAGATAAGGGGTCCCAAATTGGGTTCGGAAAATGTCATTCTCTGTTGCAGAAAAGTGCTTGACATTTTCTGAACTGATTTTTGGGGCCCTGTATCTCGGGGCCACTTGGTGCTAGAAACTTTGGATATTTTATGGTGCTAGTTCTACTGGGTTTGCACGCCAAATTTGGGGTTCCTAGCATTAAGTGGCCCCGAGATGCAGGGCCCCAAAGTCGGTTAACTGTGTCCATCTGCAGCAGTGTCATTTCAGGACCCTTTGGGTTCAGAGACCCCAAATTTTGGCTGCTGCTAGGGGGCATCTAGGAACCCTTAACTACCAAGTTTGACGTTCGGGGGACCTATGGCTGCAAATGGGCACAGTGATGCTGCAAATGGGCATTGTTGACCCTCTTTTCCACTTACAGTAGCTGTGCATTTCTCACCCTCGTCTTATACTCGGGTCAATAAGTTTTTCCCATTTTTTTGTGGTAAATTAGGGCCTCGACTTATACTCGGAACGACTTATACTCGCGTATATACGGTAATAGGTATTCTAGCTGGCGTCCTAGCTGATCACATGTGAAGCACCAAGGCAAACATATCTAAATGGTGGCAAAGTTGGCATCATCGTTGGAGACTTAATTCCACTTTGAATATGTTATACGGTTGGATGTCTTTACATTCTCGGGAGCCATGTTCCTGCTGCCCAGCATCATCTTGGCCATTTCTAAAAATTCTTACGCCATGTTTTGTACCTCATTTTTTTCAATTAAAAAAAAAAAAAAAAAGATTGGAATTGAATTAGTCAATTATACACAGTATCCTCAACACCAATACTGTTGCAGATCTTTGTAAATCTGTTTCAGTTGGCAGTCCAGAATTACAGGTGCAGGGGGTGCAAAATGCACAGAAAAGGCAATGACCAGATTTTGCTAAATGAGAGGCAGCCAGATTTGCATCCAATTGCGTCACTGACTTGCTTGATAAATGCCCCCCCCCACCAAAGGTGTCCAGGTGTATGCAGAGGATGCAAGGTTGTCTGACACATCCCATTTCAAAAGAGGATTATACCTCCCCCATTCCCTTCCTTTGTTTCTAAATTTTTGGTAACATTACGCATGTCCCAGGTAGCTGTGCAGCCATACTTTTTTGAAGTTTTTGACGTCCCAAAATAGCTGGCCATACATGGATGGAAATTTAACTTTACGTATGGCCATACCCATTCATGCAAAGTCAAGCAATTTCTCACAAAACGGGGACTGCTGGAAAAGTTCAGCTTGATCAGCGCTGATCTTTGTATTGACAGCGGAGAGTCATGCCGCTGTCAGACTACAATGGCATGGCGCTGAGGATTCCCGCATCCACACCTGATGTGTGGGTGGGGAAATTGGTTTGGTAAAAAAAAGGAACCACATATGGACAAGCTTTAGATGGTGTTCCACACTTTAGTTTTCATTCACTGCTATTACACACTAACACACAGTGGAAACTAACAGCAGATAAGATGCCACACACCTGTAATGGACTCAGAGTACAGTAATAGTCTTGAATAATTTTAGGCGGAAGATCTTGCAATACATCCTCTTTCATTCGGCGCAGTAAAAATGGTAGAACCTGACGGTGTAATGCCTCCATCGCAAGAACACCTGTGAGTTTAAATTACATATAGGTATAATATGTTCAGCTGAAGACAACACAGGGGGCTCAAAAGCACACAAACTTGAACCAAGCTATAAACCAACCATGGCTGCACACAGTTGGCCACAAAAACTGTAATTAAACATAACTCCAGCATTCCTAGAATGATTTTTAGATGCCACTAAATGTTGGTAATCTGTTTAGGCTGGAGTATACGCTTACTCTTGGAGCAGCTCACATACCTTAATAGAAAGGCTGGAACACTGGGAAAATACTTACAAACTGGTATCTTATGGTGTTGACCATACACAGCTACTGTTTACAAAATGGCTTAAGTACAGGTGTGCTGTAGGTAAACAGCACAGGTAATGATGCTTTCTAATTTACAACTGGATACGAATTACTGAAAGAGCTGCTATATACCTAAAAGTGAAATGAAATGATCTTATTCTTACCGGCTTCCTGTTCACGAGAGGAGCTCCGAGCATCCCTGCTAGCCAAAATTGGCTTCCCATATCTAGCAGCAAATTGCCGTTCTGTGCCTAGAAAACCAGGCATGAGGAAGTCAAACAATGACCACAGCTCCAAAACATTGTTCTGGGAAAACAAAAAATGGCAACAATCTCAAACCAGGTTCTCAAGGTATCTACATTATGTTCTAAATGGTGAACACTGTAAGCAGTGCACCCCGTTTATATTCACTGGGGATTGCAAAACAAAAAGGTGTTTTGGATGGTTTACATATAGTAATAAAAACCCAACAGAGGTTCTTACACTCTCCATGCCCACAAAGAAAAACTAAACGTTTTGGCTGGAGTCTGGCTTCAAATCAACAAATGGTCAAAACCAGAAGGCGGTTTGGTGAAACCCAACATTAAAAACTAAAAAAAAAATAAAATCAAAAGACTTTAAACTATCTCAGGCCACTTAAAACATACCTGTATTGGCGTTCCAGAAAGGATAATTCTGTAATTTGCGGTTATCTGCTTTACAGCTTTGGACAATTTTGTTTTGCCGTTTTTAATTACATGGCCTTCATCCAATATACAGTAATTAAATTTCATATTTCTGAAAGAAAGTTATGTTACAGTATATAAGGTGCCTGTGTGGACAAATACTAGAATTTCAAAAAAATTACACTGAAAGATAGAGTGAATGCGATTTAATAATGTCTGCAATAGTGTATGTGAGCAAGTGGCAGTAGTAAGGGGTATACCAAAAGTTTACACCCTGGACAGTACTCCTAGGTATTACCCATTTGTGATTTTAGAAAGGAACACATTGTTGTACATTATATGCTCATTGTCAGAAAGTCAATCTAGCACACAAATGAAATGCCAAGCCAAAATGTTCTCTAAAGTGGGCGCCAACATACCTAGATGTCAGGCCCTGTATTTACTCTCAGTGATATGCACCTATGCTTTCTGAAAACCCCAAGCACTAGTGGTTTCTTGCTTAACCTCTAAATGTATCCAACAAAGTATAAAATTCCCCGTATTCAGTTTTGTATATATAGGGAAAGTTAGAACTCTACAGATTTTATTGCCTTCTTTGTTACCACCAGAGAGATCTGTCCTCACTTACTGTTGTGTCAATAGGGCAGGAATGGAATTGCCCAAACAAGAAAGCATCAATAGAAATTGACAGATGTTACAACCCCTCACTGATATTCAAAAGGAAAAAGAACATACATAACCACTTACAAGAAACCCTTGAGTTCTGCATCTTATCTTTCCTGTTCCTGGCTCATACACCCCCTTTTAAAAAGGTCTTCAAAAGATTTCTTTGCACCTTTTTGGTTCCGTCCCATGTCGCTGTGGCGAGGCAAGTCACTTCCGGGGTTTTTTGTGCCCTCCCCCCCCCCCCCTTTGTTGCCTTCTGGAACCTGTGTGTGTCCCAGAAGACACCACTGACGACTCGTGGATGTGCAGTAGGTAACAGGCTGTGAAACCTGAAGGCTTCAATGCCGGTTTCCCTTACTTGCAATGCTGGCGCCTGCACCCGAAGCCGATGGATAGATCTGCTTGGGGTGCCGACATTGGGGGCTCCCTGGGCAGGTGTGTGCCCTATTAAAAGTCAGCAGCTACAGTATTTGTAGCTGCTAACTTTTTTCCCCCAGGCTGGAACTCCGCATTAACTGTAAATTCCTAAAGACATGCTGGTATCTTAACTGGCTCTTGTCTAAAATAGGCCCTAGTATATTTATGAATGAATGGAATAATACAAAAAAATCCTGGAGTACAGGACATAGGCAGAGTATTCACAGACCCTGGGTTATAGGCTTATACCTTCAGGTGATTGGACACTGGCAAGCTTTTGGAGGACATGCCCCTGGTACCTTCCCTATAACCCCTACCCAACTCCATAACTCTGCAGTCTTTTAGCAAACAATGACCTAGGAATAAAAAGGGAGCATGGTCTGTGTCCAGTTCTGCACTTAAAAATACAGAATTTACACGCAAATCCAAATTCTTATACTAAATTGCAAAGCACAGGACACAGGCCGAGTACTGCTAGACAATGAATGCTCAAAGTGGGCAACAGACAGAACTGTGCTAACAGGCCCAACAGCAGCAGAAAAATAAAGTCCCTTCAGGAGAAGCTTTACATAACCTGTGACATGGATGAGAAAAGGTGCTATGACCTTTGTGAATACTCTGGGAGTAATTTCTTTCATTTGGAAGCACAGAACACGCTGATTTGGTGGACAAATGGGAATATGCAGGTAAGCATCTTTGATGTCCATGAATGCCAGGTATTCCCCTGGTCTCAGATGCAATAACTGACCTTGCAGATTCCATTTAATATTTTGGAATTTTAAATCCCCCCCCCCAGTTTGGCTTTAGTACAGATTTGAATAAAATCCTTTGAACCCGCCTAGCACAACTACTCTCTGGGACAAAAGATGGTTCAGGGCATTCTGTAAATCTGGGGGTTGCAGATTTTGGTTGATTTTCAAGGAAAAGGAAGTAAAGTTTGAACTTTATTTTACACCCTTTTGAAATCGGATTGAGCCCACGTCTGGGACCCAGATGAAAGCAAACCCAATGTCCCGCCACTCTCAGGAGTGAGGGCACCCCTTTTTTGGAAAGAGGTCTTTGGGGAAGACTGTTTGCTTTTGTAGACCAAGTCCACCCCCCCCCCCCTCAATGTAAAATACATCCTCCTTCAAAGTATACCTGTGAGTCTTTCACAGGCAGCTTCAGCTGTTCAGGTTTTGAGGCACAGGATTGACATCGTGAATGATATTAGAGCCATTCTGGAAATCAGTTTCATTACTTGTTCTAGGGTATTCTCACAAAACAGCAGGGCACAAGGTAACTGTCTAGTTAAGATAGTCCTGTAATACAGATAGTGTTGGTTGTTCAACACCTTAGTCCAGTTAGCTGCAGTTTGACAAACAAAATATTACAGCGATAGTGGTTGCAGAGCTGGGCCTGCAAGTGTAAATAGCCTTTAGGGACGTCTCAAACTTCCTATGTGCAGAATTTTTGAATGAATAAAATCTTCAAATGATACAGAGAGGTTTAAAATAGGGCTCATCAAGGACTTAAAAAGGAGCAAAAGTCTTTTTGATTGACCAGATAGGCAATTTATGACAATTTGTTCTTGAACAGGGAATGTCTTTTTACATTCAGTAGGTCTTTGTATCCAAAGGGCATGGTGAGACAGAGGAGAATTAAGTGCAACAATACTGAGGCTTTTGTGCACCGAAGTGAGCATAGCCACATTGCATGAAGCTGCAGCTTCAGGTGTATAAGAGCCTGGGATTGAGAAATCATTTACCTCCTTTAACACAGTCTGTGGGTCGTTCTCATACTCTTCCCATTGCCCAGCTCTTCTAGGCCACTCAAGATCCACCTCTGGTAGAAATTGTGATGCTGGGGAAGGGACCCAGCATTTTAGACAGAGATGGCTGTATTAAAAAGGGAAGTGAAGCGCTTGTGCTGAATCCAGCGCCTGCATCAATATTACAGAGGCGGTCCCCACAGCATGGGGTCTGGCTCTCAAGGGTTTACCAAGGCTGCACAGATCTGAATACACTGCTTTTGTTGTAGTAGAGGGCACTGAAGAGGTTCATAACCTAATCAAATGAGCAAAAAAACCTGACAACTCACAGGGTGGGGTAGGGTTATAAGTAGGGATGCACTGATACTTTTTTTTAATACTCGCTGATAACAATTACTGATACCTATCGCAACTGTTTTGTTTTAACTTCAGCTGTCAGCAATGGTACAAAGCATTGAAGTTATTTACAAATTAAATTGATTCTCTTTTTAATTTAGCGCTTTTTCAATGTGAAATGCGTAAATATATATATCAGCCTTAATTAACTCCCCATTCACCTCCATTATAATTTTCCTGCTTTTTTTTCCTTAACGTTTATAAACTTTTTTTTTGTTTGCTTTGGTATGCATGCATGTATATGTGTGTATATATATATATATATATATATAATTTCGCTAACAAAGCAAAAAAAAAAAAGTTTATAAACGTCAAGAAAAAAAAAAGCAGGAAAGTAATAATTAAATTAAGGCGAATAGGGAGTTAAGGCTGATTAGAGTGGGTTAAGGGGTTAAAACAGAGGAACATTTGTTCATCCCTTTGATCTGCAGGTGAAAAAACAGAAATATACAAGAAACATTGTTTTTTATTTTAGTGTTTCAGGGCTGAGCAATGTTGGTAATAAACATTGCTGGCTGCTTTTTTTTTTTTTGTTGACAGCTCCACAATTACCGGACTTCTTTGTGAAAGTATTGGTGCATTTGCACGAGTAGCGATACTAGTACCGTTGCAACCCTAGTTGCAAGGGAGGCGCCTAGGGGGCATGTTCTTAAAAGCTTTGCCAGTATCCAATTACTTGAAGGTATGAGCCTATAATCCAGGGTTTATGAGTACTCAGCCTGTGTTTTGTACCATACAATTAAGATATACTTTTTAAAAGGAACATGTGGATATCTACCAGCACTGAAACTAGAAGCAAACGAGGAACACAGTGCTCAGATTGGATCTGTAGGTCATGTTATTAGATCAGCAAAAAGGTAAAGCAAAAACACTACAGAACATGGACACATTTACAAGAATTAGGACAGCGCCAAGACACCTGGAAAATAGGTAATTTAATACAATACCTGAAGAAGTCAATATCATTCCTCACAACATCATAAGAAGCCACAATTAGGTTGTGTCTTTTAACCTGGTGCTGTAACCTGCAATACAAACATATCACTCCTTACTACACAAGAATACCAAACATGGATCGGGCTACAGAAGCACAAAGGCCTGGACACAAGTCCCACATAGCTACATGACTAAGCCAGAGGGCCTCCATCTTCAATAAAAGAACTTCTACAGTCATCTCACTCAAATTAAATTTTCAGATTTTATGGTACTTGATTGCAGGAAAAACCCTCTAGACTTCTCTTGTACAATGGTACAAAGACTTTCCAGATATGGGTGAGCAGGACTAGGATGAGGTTTAGGAGGTTTACACTTTATTTTCATAGGTCTACATTAAAGCAGTGTGTTTTTGGGATTGTATATTTAATGGTTTATCTTTATGGTTGAACTGGATGGACCTGTGTCTTTTTACAACCTGACCGACTATGTAACTGTAGTATTATGCTGGATTTCTATGACACTCTTGGATAGGAATGCCTGTAAAGACTGGAATACTGTCCTCCCCTCTCTATAGAGTTCACTGCCCCGCAAACATTACGATTTGGGGGACTCTGTATTGTGTTTCAACTCATGTTAGCAATTCTCCATGTCTCCGACAACCTAATCATATTGACCACACTGTTCCCACCAATTTTTCCCATCATATTGATTCTTAGTCCACAAAAGGAGATAATGCAGAAGTGGGGCGGTTTCTTCCCGCGTCAATGTCCACTGTGTACCAAGAACACCTCCACAACTGCACACCATTCTCAGGCTCCTCATAAGGTTTTAGCTTTCAATTACCATTTCTAAAGTAGTATTAAACCCAAAAATATACTTATATTGCAGCTTACCAATTCTTCAATGTGGTGACTGCATTACTTTTTGTAGGCTCCCCCCCCCAGTTCTCACCTGGTGATTTGGCCAGTAAAAAACACACCTTTGTTAGAGTGCCCCCACTCTGGAAGGTTTTACATAAAAAAAAAAACCAAAAAAAAAACAAAAAAAAAAACAGACGATTGTAAGCATCCCTGTCAGTGGTAAATGGTTTGTCTCATGCCTGTAAACCAATACACCTGTAGGACAGATTGTTGCACAGACTTACTGGCCAGATTACCAGGTAAAAATATAAGAAATCCTAAAAAATAAAACTAATGCAGCCACCACATCTAAGAATTGGTAAACTACATTATAAAATAGTTGCTTTAAAGTGGTATTAAACTCCTTTTTAAAAACAATTGTTGACAGGTAGAGATTTTAGGACAGAAGAGACCCCATCAGTCTTTGTCATACATGCTTCTCCCTGTCAGCTGTAATGTACAAGGAGATGCACATGCACAGGTTAGCAGGCATTTAAAGCAATGCTCTGTACGGTGATGAGAGGAGCTTGCTGTGCACATGTACATTAATGACGCCATCGCGGCTCAGCCATTCAAACTGGTCAGAAAGCGAAAGACTGGGTGAAGATGAAAGTATCTGATCAGCAGAAGCAGTAACAGCTCAGCGCTGAAGGGCTTTTTTTTTTTAAACGGCGTTTATTTCTGCTTTAAACCCTTTTCTAAACTTGTGAATTCTGCTTTACATGATCTATATTACTGGAGGAAGGAAGTAGAAGATTTTCCTCAAGGTGCCATTTTCTACTAGTTAACATTTACTGAATGTTCAAAAGGCCCACTTTCCATAACTTGACGTTTCCAAAAAAAAAAAAAAAAAAAAAAAAAAGGAAAATTTTGTCCACTTTAACCCCCGGTCACACCGGTACGACATGCGATTTACAAACACCTAATGTGCTTCTATGGCAGTGTCTTAATAGGTATGATTTCGAGTAGTGCGATTTGAGAAATCGTTCATGTATTACTTTCAGGACTTGAGCACAATTTTACTGCCACAGACTATAATTAAAATCGTGCTGCAAATCGTACCAGTGTCTATATCAGCACTACATGAGCCTGAAAGAAGTTAAATATTAACCTTTTGCTAGTTAAACTTTTGTTCATAACACTACTGTTCCTGTGACATGGACAGCCCCTCTTGCTGAAGTATCACTCAATGAAATGATTACAAATCTCAGAGAAGTAGTGCTGAAGTAGTGGTTGAAGTCGGGCTTTACAAAAAAACAAACAAAAAAAAAAACCACGCACCTGGTGTGACCACAGGCAAAAAACACAACATTATGTTGTTTAAACCAAAAAAATCCAACTGTCCCTTTATTTACTCCCAATGGTCTTTCTGAATTTGAGCTGAGTGAGTAGTAGTAGTGTGGTGTACTTGCCTGGCACGCTCTGTTGGTGGACCAGTATAATGTAATGGGTTGAGGTACTCTTTAGGACAAAACTTCCCGACTTCATCTACCCAGTGGCCTGTCAGCGTTGGTGGGCACACCACCAGCGATGGAAGAGGCATGCAATCTGCGGATTTGCTTCTGTTATATTCCTGAGATCTGCCACAGCAAAAACAGGTTAACTTCAGCCCATCAATAAGCTACAGTACATGGGTACACAATTGGTAATGCCATACCTGTGACAATGGTCCCCTGCTAGAATACATATAGACTGTAGAGTCTTCCCAAGTCCCATATCATCACACAGGATGCCATGTAATTTGTACTTGTTCAAGAAGGCCAACCAATTGACTCCATCCTAAAAGGAAACCATTGCACTCAGTTTAAAAAGATTCTAAAGTCAGTTTAGTGCATCTTTAAAATTATCATTTTTACAGTAAAGGATAAAATTCCTGTAAGGCTTTTACTGTTGTCTGTGTCCCCACAGAGGGGATTCTTCCCCCCCATTTCCTGTACTGCAGACAACAGGAAATGCCCCGCCTCACACAACTGTCACTAAAGCAGGCATCCCGATAGAGATTTTCTTCACCTACTCGGGCACAAGTGTAAAGTTTTAGATTTCCCCTTACTATTAGCGTGGTACCTCCAGAACAGAAAAAGTGAATCCCCCAACAGGTCAAACAGTGTCAAAGTGCTGCTCCAGGGCACCAATTATCCAATGTGTGAGGGCACAGTCCATTTTAAACGTGGTTTACAGTGCTAGGGTAAAGCTTCCCAAAATGATCTTTAGTCCAACTTACCCTTATTGTTGCAGTATAAGGCAAGTGGGAGTCAAGTAGTAAATCTATCAAGAAATGTAAACCGCTTTCTTTGGGAAAATCTCTGCGTATTTTACTGCTACAATAGGATCCTTGATTTAAAGGAGATGTCCTGCCTGAGCTTGTTTGGCTGGGCTCCTCCTATGGGTCACAGGAGTGCAATGCACTCCTGTGATCCGTTTTCAGCAGAGTGGTGTGAAGTCCGCTCTCTTCTGTAGTCACTGGACTGATGCCTATCTCAACGAGCCACTGAGACAGCTGCTCCCCGCCCCTCCACAGCTCGGCGCACCAATGAGCGTGGAGGAACAGAGAGGAGAGCTGCTGACTGACGGGCAGCAGCTCTCTGAGCCATCAGCGGTGTTCAATGGCTCGGTTCTCCGTGCAGAGGCGGCAGGGGACAGATGCAGCATTGGTCCGAAGCTGCATCCACCTAGGTAAAAAGAATGGGCAAAAAAGAAAAAAAATTAAAAACCCCATACTTCTCTTTTAAAGAACATTTACAGTGATCTCTATTCCTGCGTGATCATAATATATTTACCTGTGAATGTATGTTTTAACCACTTCAATACCACGGACGTCATATGACGTCCTGGGCTTTGAGCAGGTATATCTGAATGATGTCTGTAGTTACAGACATCATTCAGATATTGCCCGTTTCAGCCGGCGAATTTCTACACCATAGGGACGATTATAGCGGCCGTTCCACCGCTTGATCGTTCCTATGGGAGGCGAGAGAGGGGACGTGTCCCCCCCCTCCCGCCGCTGCTTGCTCCGACTCAACGTTACGATCGGTGAGGCGGAGATGGGATCCGCCGGCGCCGGATGTAGATCATAGAGATTTCCAGCAGACCAGATGGCCCCCGGAGTCTCTATGATCGGAGGCCGGGCGCGATATTATGACGTCATGCTCGGCCTCTCCATTCAAAAAAACGGCGCCGCTTCGGCTGGGAAGCGGCGATCGTTTTATTAAATTTTTTTATTTCAGGCTTCCCAGCCTAGTGGTGAGATATGGGGTCTTATTGACCCCATATCTCACTATTAAGAGCACCTGACATCTCATATTGCTATTACAAGGGATGTTTACATTCCTTGTAATAGGAATAAAAGTGATCAACTTTTTTTTTTTTTTTCAAAAAAAAAGTGTCAAAATAAAAAAAATATACCGTATTTATCGGCGTATAACACGCACTTTTTTCCCCTTAAAATCAGGGGAAAATCGTGGGTGTGTGTTATACGCCGATCCCCGCTATTTTGTGATCTGTCGGAGCGATCGCCGCGGACACTCACATAGCGTGCATTTTTAAATATGGCGCCGCGGAGTTCGGAGGGACTCAGCAGCGCTCCTTCAGCTGAATGAGCGCCGCCAAGGACACAGTGACTGGGCGGAGCCGAGATACAAATAGCCGAGGGTTCTCGGCTTTTCTAGGCGCCATTCAGTCACGCCCAGCCCCACCATTGGACCTGTGTCATGTTCATCATAGGGACTGGGCGTGACTGAACGGCGCCGAGAAGAGCCGAGAACCCTCGGCTATGTGCATCTCGGCTCCGCCCAGTCACTGTGTCCTCGGCGGCGCTCGTCCAGCTGAACGAGCGCCGCCGAGTCCCTCCGAACTCCGCGGCGCCATATTTAAAAGTACAAACTAAACTTGTGTATGTCGGCGGCGACAAAGCTGCACCGACAAGGCTGCACTGGGGCAAAGCTGCACCGACAAGGCTGCACTGGGGCAAAGCTGCACCGACAAGGCTGCACTGGGGCAAAGCTGCACCGACAAGGCTGCACTGGGGCAAAGCTGCACCGACAAGGCTGCACTGGGGCAAAGCTGCACCGACAAGGCTGCACTGGGGCAAAGCTGCACCGACAAGGCTGCACTGGGGCAAAGCTGCACCGACAAGGCTGCACTGGGGCAAAGCTGCACCGACAAGGCTGCACTGGGGCAAAGCTGCACCGACAAGGCTGCACTGGGGCAAAGCTGCACCGACAAGGCTGCACTGGGGCAAAGCTGCACCGACAAGGCTGCACTGGGGCAAAGCTGCACCGACAATTCTGCACTAGGGCAAAGCTGCACTGACGAGGCTGCACTGGGGCAAAGCTGCACTGACGAGGCTGCACTGGGGCAAAGCTGCACTGACAAGGCTGCACTGGGGCAAAGCTGCACTGACAAGGCTGCAGATGGACACGATAACGCTGCATTGATGGGCATTTAAATGTAAGTTTTTTTCCTTAAAATTCCCTCCTAAACTTGGGGTGCGTGTTGTACGCCGATAAATACGGTAATTAACAATAAAAAAAAATTTTTTTTAAAGCGCCGCTGTCCCCGTGTGCTCGCACGCAGAAGCAAACGCATACGTAAGTCCCGCCTACATATGAAAACGGTGTTCAAACCATACATGTGAGGTATCGCCGCGAACGTCGAGCGAGAGCAATAATTTTGGCCCTAGACCTTCTCTAACTCAAAACATGTAACCAGTAAAAAAAAATTTCAAGCGTCGCCTATGGGGATTTTTAAGTACCGAACATTGGCGCCATTCCACGAGCGTGTGCAATTTTGAAGCGTGACATGTTAGGTATTTACTCGGCATAACTTCATCTTTCACAAAATGCAAAAACATTGGGCTAACTTTACTGTTTTTTTTTTTTTTCCCCCCAAAAAAAAAACGTGTTCGAAAAATTCCTGCGCAAATACTGTGTGAGATAAAAAGTTGCAACAACCGCCATTGTATTCTCTAGGGTCTTTGCTAAAAAAAAACATATATAATGTTTGGGGGTTCTATGTAATTTTCTAGCAAAAAAATGATGATTTTTACATGTAGGAGCAAAGTGTCAGAATTGGCCCGGTATTGAAGTGGTTAACCTACCAATGGAGTTGTATTTCTGTCTATTCATTCCTGAAAAAAACTTACACAGCTGCCGCACAGCCAGTCTATAGATCTGACATTTCTCTACTGTATTTAATACAACTAGGTCCTCAAACTGTGCGTGGACAGTAAAAAAGCAAAATCTGACTGGTTAGCTTATCAATTATTTTGCCTTCTCTCATTGGAATAGTTTGCTATAGTTAGCATTTTTGCTCCTTGTACAGCTCCTCCCAGCTCTAAAGAGAAGTGGACTGCAAGAAGCAGATTCTAGGTCACATTTAGTTACTTACACCAGTTTTTTTAAACATACATTAGGGAGATTTATTAATAGTAAAAAAGTTAATGTGCGAATGTGTCAATCATTTGCACAGCTGTCACAGATCTTCACTGTAACCTAATACATTTGCTATTATCAAAGTGGCAAAAATGTTATATTGAGGTATTAAACACGGCATTATGGCCACTAAATTTGCATTGCTCTCTGTATCCCCACTGGGCAGACTCCAGTTGACATTCTGTCCTGTTCCCATGAAGAACTGTCACCAAAAGTGAATTTAAAAGGATATCAATGCATCTAAAACTACAATGTTGTGTCTGATGTTCTTTTTATTCAGTCGGAGCCCTGAAAAGAAAAAGAAAAAGAAAAAAAAAAAACCTACAAAAGCATAAAATCATTTGGCATGAGCGTTGACAGCATGAACAAAATGCAATCTTTGATCAGTCCCTTTTCTCCTTGGGGCCTTAGATCAGTGCTACTGGTAAAGGCGATTGCAAGGTGTGGAAAGCTGTGCAAGCACGAATGTGAGGAAACCAAATCCTTGCCACAGATTATCGTGCATTTATATGTTTTCAGCTTCTGCTTTAAAATAGCTTTATAAATAGAGACAGTAAGCTGCCATAGACACATTTCTACAGTAATCAACATCTTTAGCTATACCAAACTCATAACCCACAAATTACAAGCATGGCAGTACAGCCTGCTTATGCTATATTTAGTCAAATGTAAAACTATAGATGGACAATCCTTAACCATAAAAAAAACAAAAAAACAAAGGGTACTATGAATTAATGACTGGCAGTAATTTTTAGCGCTGTCATCTGAAGGACACAGAACATGCCAAGGTTGCTGGTAGTAAAATCCCTGAAAGGAAGTGTAAAAGGTTCCTGGCATATTACCTGCTGATATTTCCTGAGCTCAGCTTTTATTGGAACAGGGATTGAATAATTTTCCAATTTCTTTCCGTCCAGCAGCTGCTCCAAGAAGCTGCGCTCTCTGGCTTTTAGTTTTATTAGCTCGCTTGACATATTGGGTGGATCTGAAATTCCAGCCTAAAACCAACACCAAAAGTGATTCAGAGGCTTAAAGCTAAATTTAATTCTGTCAAAATGCATTAGAACTTGGAGCACTACGCACAGTTGTGAGAATGCATTATTTTTTAAGAGGGTGGTAAAATTCAAAGGCAGGCACACACACACACTATATTAACGTCAAGAAGTAGGCAATGACTGGATATCACATACTATAAAAATAATAACAAGATGACCTGTATTTTAAAGTGGAACCAAATGCTTTAAATCAGGATTAACAATTGCCGCAAGCATTAGCAAATAGATAGGAAGCTATAGGTTTAAACACACATACGTACGTTGCTTCCTGGCCTATGCAAAAATGATACCACACATCCCCATGAGTCTTAATGGGCATTTCTTTTTCGCTTTCATTTGGGAGGAGATTTCTCAGCTAAGCACAATCTCCTTGCCAGTATCCCTGAGATAAGGGCAAATGAATTCCAGGAAGTAAACGCCAATTCCAGGAAGATGAATCATCTTACCTTAGTCTAGATGGCCACAGCTAGAAATGATAGAGGGCTGATTTTCAAAGTAATTTCCCAACAGAACACATGGGTGGATGAGCTTAGTTTGATTAACCACTTTCAACCCCTTCCTGCCCAGGCCAAATTTTCAGATTTAAGCTCCGTCGCACTTTGAATGACAATTACACGGCCATGCAACACTGTACCCAGACAAAATTTTTGGTGGTATTTAAATCGCCATTTTTTTTTTTTTTTTTTTTTGCTAAACAAATGAAAAGACCGAAGATTTTGGAAAAAGAAAATAAAAAAAAATTAAAAAAAGTGTGTCGGTTATAAAATTTTGTAAATAAGTAATTTTTCTTCTTCACTGATGGGCACTGACTGGCAGCACTGATGATCAGGACACCGATGATCAGTGCGCTGATTAAAAATGTAGAGGTTCCCCCGTGTGGATTATCCATCCTCTTCTCAAGCACGGTCAATGTGAGGAGGGAATTGCCAATAGCCGGCAAATCCTGTTTACACGTTCAGCTGTGATTGGTCATATGGTAAAGAGCCTCTGTAATTGGCTCTTTACCCCAAACTGTGATCAGCCGAGTCAGGAAGCACGAGAGGACGTCATGACGCCCTCTTGGCAATTTGTGACTGCCCTGTAGCAGTCATTCGGCTATAGCGTGGTTGTGAAGGGGTTAAAAATGAATTTGCGTTTTCAATTTGTAAAGCTGAGATACAGTTCAGTTCCACTTTAAAGATCTATATATAGTTTTTTTTTCTTCAAAAAGTCAATACTGAACTATTTTACAAATTACTTTTATGACATCACCACCAGCCAAACATCTGTATTGTAACTATACTTAAAGTGGTTGTAAACCCTTACAGACCACTTTTACCTACAGGTAAGCCTATAATAAGGCTTACCTGTAGGTACTAAAAATATCTCCTAAACCTGCAACACCACTTCAGATCAGAGGGAGTCCTCAAAGAATTTTTCTCTCAGAATTCTGTAGGGATGGCATAGTGACAAGAAATTCTAAGGGATCTTCAGAGATATGGCAACGATGACAACCAGAAGCTCTAACTTTGGCCCACATTTACAAAGCTAAAGTTTTGGATGAATATCCACATTATCAGTTTAACCACTTAACCGGCCCATAGCTGAATGACGGTTACAGGGCGGTTGCATAACTCTGGGAGGGCGTACAGTGACATCCTCCCAGAATCCCGCCTCTTGCGCGCGCCCCCTGGGGCACACACCCAAACACATCCGTAACCGCATCACAGTAAACGGCTGCTGATCGCTCCGTCAAATGACAGAGCGACCACATGTAAATAAACCGGCGTGATATCCGGTTCCTCTTTCCCCTTTCCTTCCAGTGTGAGGGTAAAGGGGAGAGAATGGTGGCAGCAGCGCTGTGGGCTGGATGTGTAGTGCCCACAGCGCTGCTCAGTGACAAATCCATCAATACTCAGCCATGCATACCCATCCATACTCAGCCATGCATACCCATCCATACTCAGCCATGCATACCCATCCATACTCAGCCATGCATACCCATCCATACTCAGCCATGCATACCCATCCATACTCAGCCATGCATACCCATCCATACTCAGCCATGCATACCCATCCATACTCAGCCATGCATACCCATCCATACTCAGCCATGCATACCCATCCATACTCAGCCATGCATACCCATCCATACTCAGCCATGCATACCCATCCATACTCAGCCATGCATACCCAATCATACTCAGCATACCTATCCATACGCGGCAAACTCATCCATCCATACGCGGGAAATCCATCCATCCTCACCCATGCATACTCATCCATAATTAGCCATACCCAGCAATATTCAGACGTACCCAGCCGTATCATCTATACCCAGCCATACTCATTCATGCTCAGCCATCCCCATCCACATCAGTTATCAGCCATGCCACTACAGTGCCTCACAAAAGTGTAATAGGTAGTCAAATTAGATTTGAAACTCAGGTCCCTAGAACACCTGATGGTGCTCCCTGCATGTTGGTCCTCTGTATGTGGCCAGGCTGTAAAAAAGTCTCACACATGTGGTATCGTCGTATTTAGGAGTAGGAAAATCTATTTTGAGGTGTAATTTTTGGTACGTACATGCTATGTGTTAGAAATATTGTGTAAATGGACAACGTTGTGAAAAAAAAAAAAAGTTTTTCTTTACACATTTTCCAAAAACTTGTAGAAAAATATATATATATGAAAATATGAAAAATATGTTCAAAGGCTCAATTATGCATTGATTTGTTTTTACCAGAATGGGGTCATTTTTGGTGCGTTTCCATTGTCCTGGTTCTCCAGGGCCTTCAAAAGTGTAAGAGGTAGTCAAGAAATTATATGTGCAATTTATGCTCCAAGAACGCCTGATGGAGCTCCCTGCATGTTGGGCCTCTGTATGTGGCCACGCTGTGTAAAAGTCTCACACATGTGGTATCGCCATACTCAGGAGCAGCAGAATGTGTTTTGGGTGTAATTTGTGCTATGCATATGCTGTGTGTGAGAAATAACCTGCTAATATAACAATTTTGTGAAAAAAAAATCTTGATTTTGCAAAGAATTGTGGGAAAAAAATGACAACTTCAAAAAAACTCACCATGCCTCCTACTAAATACCTTGGAATGTCTACTTTCCAAAAAAGGGGTCATTTGGGGGTATTTGCACTTTCCTGGCTTGTTAGGGTTTCAAGAAATGATAGGCCGTCAGTACTTCAGGTGTGATCAATTTTCAGAGACTGACACCATAGCTTGTGGACTCTAACTTTTACAAAGACCAAATAATATACATCTGTGTGTTATTTTTTTACCAAAAATATGTAGCGGTATAAATTTTGGCCAAAATATATATGAAGAAAAATTACTAAAATTTGCAAAATTTAAAAAAAGAAACAAAGAAAGATGCATTTTTTTTTTTTTTTTTTTTACAGAATTTTTGTTTTTTTTTCTATTAGAGCAAAAAATAAAAAACCCAGCGGTGATTAAATACCACCAAAGGAAAGCTCTTTGTGTGAAAAAAGGACAAAAATTTCATATAGGTACAGTGTTGCATGACTGAGTAATTGTCATTCAAAATGTGAGGGCACCAAAAGCTGAAAATTGGTCTGGTTAGGAAGGGGGTTTAAGTGCCCAGTGGTCAAGTGGTTAAAGTAGGGAAATCCTTTATCTTTAAAACAAAAGTACCTGCAATACTGTAGCTTAGTAGGAGTGGAGACAAATGTCAAACTGTACAGAATATTTTGACTTACCTCTAGGGGCATCAGCCTGATGAGAGTTGCAAAACACTGCGTTGCCATAAAGCGAACACTATCAGTTTGGTCACTCATTCTACCCAATACCGGCACAACAAGCAGGACAATGTATGGAACAATGCCAACTTCCAGCTGTTCCATTATACCTTTGTATTGTACAATTAAGGCTCAAATCATAAAAAAAAGACAGAGGTAATAAAAAAACCCTTTCACAAACAAGTAAAACAGATTTGTTAAAACCAGAAAGCCATTTCAAGTTCACTATAACCCTCCCAAGTAACCCTCCCAAATAATGATACTTATGTGCGATTTTATAAAATGTGCCACCAAATACATCAGAGCTGGAAAATCAAACAGAAGTAGGTGAGGGGAAAGCTTTAAACAAGAACAAATACAAACAAGTACAAAGGATACAGGCCAGAGCTTCAATTGCACCCTCCTGCTTTGTGCCATCATCAATGGCACTGAGCCAAGGCAAAACTTTCTCCAAAAAGACATTCATTGTTTCCATGATAGCAATACGGCTCAAAACTCCTACACATCGAGATGCCATGTGCCTCACTGCAGTGTACGGATGTTGCAGACACGTGAACAGATGAGGAAGATGTTGAAGCAGCTGGTAAGGAAGCATTCAGTTTAGGAACAATTGCACAATATCTTAATCCACAAGTGCCCATTTTACAGCCTGCCTAGTGCTGAGCTACCAGGTAAATCTGGACTTTATCAAAACAGAATGTTCATTTTTTTAACAAAAAAATGTTCATTTGTAATTGTCCTCAACTAAGAACATGTCCTTAACTAAGAACGTGTCTGAAAGAGACACCATTTAAGTTGAAGTTCATTTTTGTTAAACACTTATCAGTTTTTAGGAGAATAAGATATAACCATTTTTTAGGAAATTAATTTTAGCTCACAGAAGTTTAAATTCTTTCAGAGTAGCTTCAGGTCTGCGTCTAAGACCCTGTTCACAATAGGTGTAGTGGGACAACGGGTTTTCCCACCTGCTTTTTCTGTTCTTGCATGCTTATTGGAATGGGCTGCTCTACACGCAGCAAAGCAGCTCATTTTTTTTTGGGCGGTAAGCTTGGCACGTTTTTACAGCATCTGGGGTGCCATTAAGAATGAATTGCATATTTTCATGCATTCCTGAAAGGTTCCGGTGTGAATGTGGCCCAAATGCTTAATAGTTAGCACTAAAACTCTGAGCTTGAAAACAAATTATTTTAAAACCGGATCAAACTGATCACATCAATTAAATACAGACACGCAGAGTTTCCTGTACACTGCCAGAGTACCCCAAGAGCCTAAGACATCCAGGGCACTGTAATATGGGAAGTCACTAATTGACTAGTCAAGTGCCTTTTTTTTCAGGGCTCCCAGAGTGTTCTAAAGAGAATACAATGTATGTATAGGCACCTTTGGGTGTGGTAACTGGTGTGCTCAGTTTAATTGCTTTTTTGTGTAAATACAGACTAAATCAGGGGGAAAAAAATTCCATGTCCAAAAGCAGCAATGAGGAGACTTCAGAAATAGGCCTATATTAGTAGGACTGTGCACCGACTACCCCGCTCACCCCAATTCTAATGTCCCATTTTTTTTTTTACCAAATTACATCTTTTATTTATTTTTCCTACAGTCCTATGCTTCAACCACACAGCACCGAAACTTTCCTGAGCCTCTGAACCAACCCACCAATGTTTAACAGAGATATTCCTGCGCTATCAAGTATGGAGATGGCTAGGGGTGGAAAAGCTGCATGCACCTATTCGGGTAGACACCTGACCTTAACCACTTGAGCCCCGGACCATTATGCTGCCTAAGGACCAGAGGTCTTTTTCCAATTTGGCACTGCGTCGCTTTAACTGCTAATTGCGCGGTCATGCAATGCTGTACCCAAACGAAATTTGCGTCCTTTTCTTCCCACAAATAGAGCTTTCTTTTGATGGTATTTGATCACCTCTGCGGTTTTTACTTTTTGCGCTATAAAAACGGAAAAAGACCGAAAATTTTGAAAAAAAAAAAATGATATTTTCTACTTTTTGTTATAAAAAAAATCCAACAAACTAAATTTTAGTCATACATTTAGGCCAAAATGTATTCGGCCACATGTCTTTGGTAAAAAAAATGTCAATAAGCGTATATTTATTGGTTTGCGCAAAAGTTATAGCGTCTACAAACTAGGGTACATTTTCTGTAATTTACACAGCTTTTAGTTTATGACTGCCTATGTCATTTCTTGAGGTGCTAAAATGGCAGGGCAGTACAAAACCCCCCCAAATGACCCCATTTTGGAAAGTAGACACCCCAAGGAAATTTCTGAGAGGCATGTTGAACCCATTGAATATTTTTTTTTTTGTCCCAAGTGATTGAAAAATGACAAAAAAAAAAAAAAAAAATATTTACAAAAAGTTGTCACTAAATGATATATTGCTCACACAGGCCATGGGCCTATGTGGAATTGCACCCCAAACTACATTCAGCTGCTTCTCCTGAGTATGGGGATACCACATGTGTGGGACTTTTTGGGAGCCTAGCCGCGTACGGGGCCCCGAAAACCAATCACCGCCTTCAGGATTTCTAAGGGTGTAAATTTTTGATTTCACTCTTCACTGCCTATCACAGTTTCGGAGGCCATGGAATGCCCAGGTGGCACAAAACCCCCCAAAATGACCCCATTTTGGAGAGTAGACACCCCAAGCTATTTGCTGAGAGGCATATTGAGTCCATGGAATATTTTATATTTTGACACAAGTTGCGGGAAAGTGACACTTTTTTTTTTTCATAAAGTTGTCACTAAATGATATATTGCTCACACAGGCCATGGGCATATGTGGAATTGCACCCCAAAATACATTTAGCTGCTTCTCCTGAGTACGGGGATACCACATGTGTGGGACTTTTTGGGAGCCTAGCCGCGTACGGGACCCCGAAAACCAATCACTGCCTTCAGGATTTCTAAGGGTGAAAATTTTTGATTTCACTCTTCACTGCCTATCACAGTTTCGGAGGCCATGGAATGCCCAGGTGGCACAAAAACCCCCAAAATGACCCCATTTTGGAAAGTAGACACCCCAAGCTATTTGCTGAGAGGCATATTGAGTCCATGGAATATTTTATATTTTGACACAAGTTGCGGGAAAGTGACACTTTTTTTTTTTTCATAAAGTTGTCACTAAATGATATATTGCTCACACAGGCCATGGGCATATGTGGAATTGCACCCCAAAATACATTTAGCTGCTTCTCCTGAGTACGGGGATACCACATGTGTGGGACTTTTTGGGAGCCTAGCCGCGTACGGGACCCCGAAAACCAATCACTGCCTTCAGGATTTCTAAGGGTGAAAATTTTTGATTTCACTCTTTACTGCCTATCACAGTTTCGGAGGTCATGGAATGCCCAGGTGGCACAAAACCCACCCAAATGACCCCATTTTGGAAAGTAGACACCCCAAGCTATTTGCTGAGAGGCATGGTGAGTATTTTGCAGCTCATTTGTTTTTGAAAATGAAGACCGACAAGAAAAAACATTTTTTTTTTTTCTTTTTTCAATTTTCAAAACTTTGTGACAAAAAGTGAGGTCTGCAAAATACTCACTATACCTCTCAGCAAATAGCTTGGGGTGTCTACTTTCCAAAATGGGGTCATTTGGGGGGGTTTTGTGCCACCTGGGCATTCCATGGCCTCCGAAACTGTGATAGGCAGTGAAGAGTGAAATCAAAAATACACGCCCTTAGAAAGCCTGAAGGCGGTGCTTGGTTTTCGGGGTCCCGTACGCGGCTAGGCTCCCAAAAAGTCCCACACATGTGGTATCCCCGTACTCAGGAGAAGTAGCAGAATGTATTTTGGGGTGTAATTTCACATATTTCCATGGCATGTTTGAGCAATATATCATTTAGTGACAACTTTGTGCAAAAAAAAAAAAAAATTTGTCTCTTTCCCGCAACATAAAATATTCCATGGACTCAACATGCCTCTCAGCAAATAGCTTGGGGTGTCTACTTTCCAAAATGGGGTCATTTGGGGGGGTTTTGAACTGTCCTGGCATTTTATGCACAACATTTAGAAGCTTATGTCACACATCACCCACTCTTCTAACCACTTGATGACAAAGCCCTTTCTGACACTTATTGTTTACATGAAAAAGTTATTTTTTTTTGCAAAAAAATTACTTTGAACCCCCAAACATTATATATTTTTTTAAAGCAAATGCCCTACAGATTAAAATGGTGGGTGTTTCATTTTTTTTTTTCACACAGTAATTGCGCAGCGATTTTTCAAACGCATTTTTTGGGGAAAAAACACACTTTTTTAAATTTTAATGCACTAAAACACACTATATTGCCCAAATGTTTGATGAAATAAAAAAGATGATCTTAGGCCGAGTACATGGATACCAAACATGACATGCTTTAAAATTGCGCACAAACGTGCAGTGGCAACAAAATAAATACATGTTTAAAAGCCTTTACAGGTTACCACTTTAGATTTACAGAGGAGGTCTACTGGAAAAATTACTGCACTCGATCTGGCCTTCGCGGTGATACCTCACATGCATGGTGCAATTGCTGTTTACGTTTGACGACAGACCGCCGCTTGCGTTCGCCTTAGCGCGAGAGCAGGGGGCGACAGGGGTGCTTTTTTTTTCTTCTTTATTATTTTTTTGCTTTTTTAATCTTACTTTTAAACTGTTCCTTTCATATTTTTTTTTTTTAATCATTTTTATTGTTATCTCTAAATATCCCCTATGATAGCAATAGGTAGTGACAGGTACTCTTTTTTGAAAAAATTGTGGTCTATTAGACCCTAGATCTCTCCTCTGCCCTCAAAGCATCTGACCACACCAAGATCGGTGTGATAAAATGCTTCCCCAATGGCGCTATTTACATCCGGCGAAATCTAAGTCATGAAATGCTCGTAGCTTTCGGTTTCTTAGGCCATAGAGATGTTTGGAGCCACTCTGGTCTCTGATCAGCTCTATGGTCAGCTGGCTGAATCACCGGCTGCATTCTCAGGTTACCTGTTGAGACAGGAGAGCCAGAGAAAAACACGGAAGACGGTGGGGGGGGGGGGGCATTCCCTCCCACGGCTTGTAAAAGCAGTCTAGGGGCTAATTAGCCGCTAGGATTGCTTTTACATGAAAGCCGACCGCTGGCTGAAAAGAATGATACCAAGATGATACCTAAACCTGCAGGCATCATTCTGGTATAACCACTCAAAGTCGTGAATGGCGTACCTGAAGACAAAAAAATGGTTAACAATGGTTAACAATAAAGCACAGTAAACAGTAAAGTATAAATAATTACATACCTGAAAAACAAAACATGATAAAACATAATAACAACAACAAAACATTGCAGAATAGAATACAGTAAAAAAGAGCAGAACAATAGAGAGAGAGAGAATAGAGAGAGAGAGAGAATAAAACGACAACTATTTTTTTTATTTGAGATTTTTTTACACTTTTTTTGTAACTAACTTTTATAACTGTAACCGGTTCCAGGTTCGGGTCTCTCAAAATGCGATGGCATCTTGGGAGACCCTGTGAAAGTGTGCCTAGTATGTGCAATGCTGTACCCTACGCTAATACTCAACTAGTGAATGGTAGCGTTCAAAACATTCACCAATGCAAAGACCAGGATTGTCAGGACAGGAGGGACAATAATAGCGGGTGTCACGCCTATATCTGCACTTGCTGCAGACACAACATCTTTTTTGGGGGGTTCGCTGGGTAGGGGTACTCGGGAGGACATAAAAATGCCTCTCATGCAGCCGACTGCATTTGGTTGGGGATGTGAATGGGGGAAGTACGGGCGCTGCAGAAGCGGTGGGTTCCCAATTAGGATTCGCGAATGCAGCAGGAAGGGTATTATGGGCACGACGGGCCTGTGTTTGTCTTTTTGGTGGCAGCGGGACACTACTTGTGCTTGCCACCTCACCAGCTTGAACTGCACTTATGGGACTCGCCACGTCACCAAGTGTTACTGCAGTGCTGGTTTGACTATGACCGGGGTGTACTAGGCTACTGGTGCTTGACAGTTCCCCAAAACGCTACCAAAAAAACGGTTAGCGATCGCAGGGATTAGGCCTGACTCTGCGAACGCTGCAGTTATGCGTTTAGAGTTTTGTAAGTGACAGTGATCGATCGATCGATACTGCACTTGGGTGGGCTGGGCCGGGCGGAGGGGCAAAACGCAGGTGCTAGCAGGTATCTGGGCTGATCCCGCTAACACTGCATTTTTGGGAACCCTAAACTGCTGGTGACACTAGTATAGATCTGATCGGATCAGATATTGATGCGATCAGATACTATACCACTAAGGGAGGTGTACAGTGCGTGCGTGGGTGTTAGCGGTACTGGCACTAACCTGACGCTGCCTGGGGCTGGTGCTTGCCAGTTCACCAAAATGCTACCAAAAAAACTGTTAGCGATCGCAGGGATCAGGCCTGACTCTGAACGCTGCAGTTATGCGTTTAGTGTTCTGTAAGTGACAGTGATCGATCGATACTGCACTTGGGTGGGCCGGGCGGAGGGGCAAAACGCAGGTGCTAGCAGGTATCTGGGCTGATCCCGCTAACACTGCATTTTTGGGAACCCTAAACTGCTGGGGACGCTAGTATAGATCTGATCGGATCAGATATTGATCCGTTCAGATACTATACCACTAAGGGAGGCGCATGCTGCGTGCGTGGGTGTTAGCGGTACTGGCGCTAATCTGACGCTGCCTGGGGCGACGCATATCACCGCCGGGCGATTAGGGGGCTAAACCTTTATTCGGTAATAAACGGCGGGTGCCCTGACACTATAAAAAATAAACAAACTAACCAGCGTCACCCGTAACACTTATACGGTGATCAGTGGTGAAAGGGTTAACTAGGGGGCAATCAAGGGGTTAAAACATTTATTAGATAGTATATGGGGGTCCCTGACGCTATAAAACGCTGACAGCGAACCTAAATATTTACCTCACTAACTAGCGTCACCAGCGACACTAATACAGCGATCAGAAAAATGATCGCTTAGCGACACTGGTGACGGGGGGTGATCAAGGGGTTAAAACTTTATTAGGGGGGGTTAGGGGGGTACCCTAGACCTACAGGGGGGTAACAGTAACTGTGCTAACACAGTAACTGTCACAAACTGACACCTAGCAGTAATCAGAAAAAAAAAACAAAAAAAAAAAAAAAACTGCTGGTGTCAGTTTGTGACGGGGGGGGGATTGGGGGGGATCGGGGTGTTTTGCATGCCTGGCATGTTCTACTGTGTGTGTGTAGTGTTGTGCACTCACATACCTGTCTTCTCTCCTCGGGCCGGAACGGAAACTACCGAGCCGAGGAGAGATGACATCATTTCCTTTGCTGCTGTTTAGCATACAGCAGCAAAGGAGTGTTCCCATTGGCCGGCGGCGATCGCGAGGGGGGGCCACGAACGGATGGCCTCCCCCTCGTATCCGATCGCCGGGGAACAAAACGGGACCGCCTCGGGCGGCGGGGGGGGTCCGATCGGACCCCCACCCGCAGGAGGCAAATCACGTACATGTACGTGATTTTGCCTGCCCGTGCCGCCTTGCCGACGTACATCGGCGTGAGGCGGTCCTTAAGTGGTTAATTGATAATATATATGGATAGATGGTGCAGCGCTAATCCTGTATGTAAAATCTCTGGTGGTTTAAAAATAGGTCATATTGTATGTCACTAGAGTGTATGTAAATAAATGATAATCTAGAAAACCAGTGGGGTATTCCTACACGTGGTGTATCTCACTGAACTAAGTAAAAAAATAAAAATAATAGTGTAAACAAAATAGCATGTGTGTTAAAAACTTAAATCACCATAACAATAACTGGTTCAACATAAGTGACAAAAAACTTTTTAAATAAAGTGCAGCGTGATTGGTACTAAATACATAACAATCCCAAAGTGACAATGTGCATTGTGCATAATATAAATGGCTACACCACACAATAACTTGCGGTGTTAAACGACAAAACTTCATATAAAGTGCAAAACGTGCAAAAAGGACCAAAAACCTCCAAAGTATATAGTCATAAAAAAATTAATGAATGTCCCAAAGATTATGATGCATAAAAAAGAAATTTCACACAGAAAAAAACGTCCTTATTCATGATGAAATCTGTGACAGTAAAGTGCTAACATGCGCATGTGGCAGTTGGAGTGCCTGGTGACTCAAATCTCATGCAGCTTCATCCCCTGAAGAAGTCACGTGTGGTGTGACGTCACGCGTAGGGACGGGATAGGCTGGATACACAGAGAAGGTTACGAGCTCGCCGCTCGGATACAAACATTGTATTACTCAATTGCTAATGTGAGTACCTGTTTCTTTGCTTAATAAATAACAAGTTACCTAAGAAAAGGGAATTACACTATTGGGTTCTTTTCTACTCTACTTACAAATACCTTCCTGCATTACATCTGAGGGAGCCTTACCCCAGGACGGTGAGGAATGCGCAGGAGCCTCTAGGTGGAAGAGATAAAGAACTTGTTTGGTCATATGCTGTTGCCCCATTACTTTAAGGTAAGGGGCCACTACCCACTGTAGTGTTTGCACACGAAGCTGCATGAGATTTGAGTCACCAGGCACTCCAACTGCCACATGCGCATGTTAGCACTTTACTGTCACAGATTTCATCATGAATAAGGACGTTTTTTTCTGTGTGAAATTTCTTTTTTATGCATCATAATCTTTGGGACATTCATTAATTTTTTTATGACTATATACTTGAGGTTTTTGGTCCTTTTTGCACATTTTGCACTTTATATGAAGTTTTGTCGTTTAACACCGCAAGTTATTGTGTGGTGTAGCCATTTATATTATGCACAGTGTTAGCACAATGCACATTGTCACTTTGGGATTGTTATGTATTTAGTACCAATCACGCTGCACTTTATTTAAAAATTGTTTTTTGTCACTTATGTTGAACCAGTTATTGTTATGGTGATTTAAGTTTTTAACACACATGCTATTTTGTTTACACTATTATTTTTATTATTTAACCTCGTTCAGTGAGATACACCACGTGTAGGAATACCCCACTGGTTTTCTAGATTATCATTTATTTACATACACTGTAGTGACATACAATATGACCTATTTTTAAACCACCAGAGGTTTTACATACAGGATTAGCGCTGCACCATCTATCCAAACCCACCAATGTTGTCTGTGGCATTTGTGAATAAACGGCAGAAATTGTGAGATCTTGAGGCTCGGGTGTCAAGCGGCATAACAGCAAGATCTGTGCATAAAAGCTGCTGTGCTCTATAGTGTAAAAAAAGTGTGTAGGAAAGCCCACTTGGTCTAAAGAATGAGGGGAACGGGGGGGGGGGGGGGGCTTTGGGGCAACAGTACTGTCAACGCTAAAAATTAAGCTGCTCCACTGAACTTTGTTCTCAAAACGCATCTGTGGTTTAAGGCTGTATTACTCTTGTGCACCACGAACATTACCATTCCCCTCCATCATCTAGTGAAGACCTAGATAACTGTACATTATGACTGATATGTGGATTACCAGAGGGTGAAGCTTGGAATTCATAGAAGCAGCAGTAATTTCAAACACTTGGAGGCTGTTAACCAGCTCTTGCGCATGATCATCTCCTTTTTCTAATAAGAGCTTCCCATCTAACAAAAAAAAAAAAAAGAAAAAAAAAAAAAATATATATATATATATATATATATATAGATAAAACAGAGCACTTTGAAGCACTTTAGCTTTTATAGGGTTACAGTGCTAAGTCAAGGGGTTGGTTAGGGGAGGGAATGCACATAACCACAAGTCCATAGCTTTTTAAACATTTATGCAAAAACTGGAGTTTAAATCGCCAAACTTTGAGGGGGCAAAACCAAAAGACAGTTTTCAGATCCTTATGCCTCATACACAAAATATAAATGGTTGCAATTGCCACTCCCTTCTAGCATGTCATAGGAGTTAAATTTTGGGGTGGTCACAGAAAGGCGTCCTAGTCAACTAGTTTGCGTGTATATGTGCATACACTTCAATCATTGTTGGAGTTATAATGGAAGCACTTCTGTGTCAACTGTTTCACATGCACAAAAACACATCAAAATTACTCAACGCCTGGGAGAAAAGGCAATCTGAATACCCCTAGCCAACCCAGCTTTAAAAAAAAAAAAAAGTTCAGGGTTTTTTTTTTTTTGTGCATTGATACTTGCCTAGGTGGATGCAGGATTGGTCCGATGCTGCATCTATCCCCCCTCACCTCTGCACTGAGAACCGAGCCATCGAACATTGCCACACAAAGCAGAGAGCTGCTGACTGTCAATCAGCAGTGCTCCTCCATGATCACTGGAGCGCTGAGCTGTGGAGGGGCGGGGAGCGGCTGTCTCAGGCTCTCAGTGGCTCGCTGAGACAGGCATCAGTCCAGGCACCTGGCAGATCCGGACTTTGTCGTGATGACGAATTGCACTCCTGTGACCCATCGGAGAAGCCCGGCCAAAACGAGCTCAAGCTGGACTTCTACTATAACGCCGGAGATTAACTTATTATAGAATCACAAGAAATCAAAGTTAGCTATTTCTACCTATCGCGAAGACCAATTCATAGGAGCCCAGCTGTGAAAAAGCTTAGGATCCCCCATATTCAGCTTGTCTGAGGCAGTGTGCACTGTATCACTTTATTAAAATGCATTTTTAAACCTGTGTAAAAGCATTGAAGTGAAAAAATACTGTAACCCACCAAAATGGTCAACGTTTATGTAGTTCCTCAGAGGTCCAACCATTGCTTCCCAGAGATGAGGTAATCCTGTAGACAGATCAGTGGCAAAGTGTTTGGCAATCTTAGCCAGAGTGAATTCTGCACCTCTTCTCTGAAATAATTGTTGTTTCTGAGTCTAGGAATGAAACATGTGGAATACAGGTTTTTCAATAACGCTGAAAACGGCACCCTAATCGCCATTAGCATTACATTAAAATTCTACATACATAGCTTTACTTAGTTTAATGTTGGATCTATGTTTGAATGGCTCATCTCACAAAACAAAAATCAAAACTGGGAACAACAATTAAGAAAACAGCTGGATCTGCCATTCTATACCAGCGATCACTATATTTGCTCGCATCTTAAGATTGACACTGGTATAGAATGGTCAATCAACTATGAATTTTTAATTTTTTTTTACAAAAAAAAACAAATCCATGTAGTTCAATCAACAGAAAAAAAACTCATACATTTTACAAAACAAAAGTAAAAAAAATAGGATTTTTAAAACAGCTTACCTGTAAAATCCTTTTCTTGGAGTACATCATAGGACACAGAGCCTCAAGTATTTACTTAGTGGGTTATGGGCCTACCTTCAGGTGTTGACACTGGTATAACCAATACAGGAAGTTGACTCCCCTATATAACCCCTCCACCTTCCAGAAGTACCTCGGTTCTTGTAGCCAAGCAATATATTCTCACCCCATAAAACAGAGGGGCAGGAGCTCTGTGTCCTATGATGTACTCCAAGAAAAGGATTTTAAAAGGTAAGCCGTTTTAAAAATCCTATTTTCTTTATCGTACATCATAGGACACAGAGCCTCAAGTATTTACCAAGTGGGACGTGCCTTAGCAATGCTACTTGAGGGGAGGGAGACAACCCGTAGGGCAACCCCCAGACCTGAGGACTTTATACTGCTGCCTGCAGCACACTGCGCCCAAAGGAGATATCCTCATTCCATCTTACATCCACTTGATAAAATTTTGTAAATGTACTGAAAGTTGCGGCCTTGCAGATCTGAGACATGGAGGCCTGGTGACGCACTGCCCAAGAAGCACCAATCGCTCTGGTAGAGTGCGCCTTAACTAGAAAAGGGATAATCTTTCCCTTTAAATCATAAGTTTGAATTATAACTTGCCGAATCCACTTAGCAACCGTGGATTTTGACGCTGCCTGTCCTTTAAGAAGCTCTGGCAGAATAAATAAGACGTCAGTCTTACCAATCTGAGCAGTTTTCTTTAAATAGATTTTCACTGCTCTCACTACATCAAGACAATGTAGTGACTTTTCTTCCCTGGAACATGGTCTTGGGAAAAACAATGGCAGGACAATATGTTCATTCAGATGAAAACCTGAAACCACTTTTGGACGAGGGCGTAACACCACTCTGTCCTCATGCATAACCAAATATGGCTCTTTACAAGAAAGAGCAGCGAATTCTGATACCCTCCTTGCTGAGGATATAGCAACCAAAATACTAGCTTCCTTCTCAAAAGGACTAAAGGAATATGCTGTATCAGTTCAAATGGCTGTTTTTGTAACACCGACAAAACTAAATTCAAGTCCCAAGGGTTTAAGGGTGATTTACCTGGAGGATTAATCCGCATCACTCCTTGCATGAAACCTCGGACTAAAGAATGCGCAGTAAGCGGTCTTTGAAATAAAATTGATAAGGCCGAGACTTGGCCCTTAATAGTATTCAGGGCCAACTTCATCTCTACGCCTAATTGAAGAAAGGCAAGAATTCTGCCTATAATATATTTCCGAGGGTGGCAACCCTTGGATTCACACCGGGAAACATAAGCTTTCAAAACTCTATAATATATAGCTCTAGAAGCTGGCTTCCTAGCATTAATCAAACTAGAGATAACTGACCTGGAAAGCCCACGTTTCTTCAGAATGTGGGTGTCAATAGCCAGGCCGCTACATTTAGCGTTCGTAAAGTAGGATGGAATATGGGCCCCTGTGATAGCGGGTCTGGCCTTAGTGGGAGGAGCCATGGACCCTGCACTGCCATCTTTACGATCTCTGCGTACCATGACCTTCTGGGCCATGCTGGTGCTACTAGTATCACCAACTTTCTTTCCAGCTTGATCCTGCAAAGAAGTCGAGGCAGCAACTGAATCGGGGGAAATGCATAGATCAGTGAGAACTGATCCCACGGGGTCTCTGAGCTGAGAGACTCTTGGTGCCCCCTTGGTGAATGATATATGCCACAGCCGTGGCATTGTCGGATTGGATCCTGACAGCACAATCTTTTAACCTGGAGGTCCAGGTTTTCAGAGCCAGATACACTGCCCGAATCTCTAAGATGTTGATGGGCAAGGCTCTTTTGGTTCTTGACCACTGTCCTTGGACAGTCGTCTTCTCTAGTACTGCCCCCCAGCCTGAAAGGCTGGCATCTGTCGTTACTACTTTCCAGATAATTGGTCTGAAGGACTTTCCCTTTAGCAAGTTCTGAGTTAGTAACCACCAATTGAAGATTTGGGACACTCTTGGGGACAGCCGCATTGGTGAGTCCAAATCTTGAATCGACTTGTTCCAAGCAGACAGAATACTGTTTTGAAACAGTCTCGAATGGAATTGGGCATAGGGAACTGCTCCGAATGAAGCTACCATCTTTCCTAACAACCTCATACAAAGGCGAATTGAAGGATTTCTCTTTAACCTGACCGTCCACACCAGCTCTTGTATGGAGCTGATCTTTGCGGGAGGCAAAAACACCCTTTTCTGAGCTGTGTCTATGATCAGGCCCAAATACGCCAGCCGTCTTAGCGGCTTTAAGAATGGATTTCTTTAGGTTGAGTATCCAACCCAGATCTTTCAGGTAACTGCTTGTAATGCATACACTTTGCTCCAAGCGAACCACTGACTGGTCCATTATCAATAGATCATCTAAGTATGCCAAGACTGTTATGCCCTGTGCCCTTAACCTGGCTAGAGGTGGGGCCAATACCTTCGTGAAAACCCGAGGTGCTGTAGCTAGGTTGAAAGGCAGGGGTACAAATTGAAAATGAGGTTCTATTTCGAACCGCAGAAACCTCTGGAGAGCAGGAACTATAGGGACATGCAGATATGCGTCTCTGATGTCGATGGATGCCAGAAGTTCTCCTCCCTGTAGGATGGAAACTACTGACTTGACTGACTCCATGCAAAAGGAGCGGATCTTCAGGAACCAGTTTCGATTTCGTAGATCTAGAATTGGTCTGACATCTCCATTTGGCTTTGGTACCGTAAAAAGGTTTGAGTAAAATCCCAAACCTTGCTCTTGTATGGGAATCTGTATGATCACCCCTTGAGCCAATAATCGGTCTAATGCTTGTAACAGGGATTGTCTATTCCCTGGATCTTTGGGAATGTTTGATCTCAGAAAACGAGACTATGGGAATTCCCGAAATTCTAGCTTGTATCCTAGGGACACTGTGGAGAGAGTCCATCTGTCCTGAATCTCCTCTCGCCAGACTCCAGAGTACCCCAGAAGTCTTCCCTCCACCTTGGTGCAGGGGGGGGGGGTGGGGGGGGAAAAAAGATGCCTCTTCATGAGGCTTTAGTATTCTGCTTTGCAGATTTGCAGCCCCGGGTCTTCCTCTGTGCCTGGGTTTGACCCTGGGATCTTCCCCTAGAGTCTGACAGCGGAGGCAGTCGCCCCTGCCTAGAGGTGGATGACCCTGGCGTGGGGGAAAAAAGTCAGTTTAAAACGAAGAAGTTTATATTTCCTTTTGACTGGCAAGAGTGTACTCTTTCCGCTAGAAATGGTTTGGATGTATTTATTCAAACTATCGCCAAATAGTCATTGTCCCTTAAAGGGGAAACTAGTTAGAAGGTTCTTACAAGACGTTGCAGCTGACCAACCCTTTAACCAAAGGGTCGTACGCATGTGGAATAGTACAAGTGCAAGGCGCAAAGCCTGATGAATAGAATCCTTCATAGCATCTATGGCAAAACATAATGCTTTTGGTAGCTCAGCCAACTCCCGGGCCTGTTGTGCAGGGAGCTCGTTAAGAGCATCTGTGAACTGGTCCTTTAAGGACTGGCAGATGCCATTAGCTGCAATTGCAGGCTGAGTTACGGCCCCTGCTAAAGAAAAAGAGGATTTTAACAGACCTTCCAACTTCTTATCTGTTGGATCTTTAAGCATATGCGCATTGTCCACTGGACAAGTTAAACTTTTATTTACATTGGAAATTGCAGCGTCAACTGCTGAAACTTTCCATCTTTTTGTGAATTTTTCCTCCATAGGATAGAAAATTAGGAATCTCTTTGGAGGGGAAAAATGCTTATCAGGATGATCCCATTTGGTATAAATAAGCTTTTCTAGTAATGCGTGGACCGGAAACACATGCAAAGGCTGTAAAGGTTTTAGGGAACCCAAGGAGGAGACCGGACCTTTAGCTAACTGTTAGGGGTAGCATGAAAGCAGAGTGAACCATTTCAGTAAGGCTCTGTACTTCAGTTTGTGAAGCCGAATCATCAAGTATTGTTTCCTCTGCAGAGGAATAGCCGGCTTGTCTTTCCTCTGGATTATCTGAGGGTATTACCTTATCTTGTTCCCACAATTCCCTTGGACCCTCCACTATCTGTAAAGAGTTTAAGGTGGGGGATCTAGGACGCTTCCTATCCACCTGGATGGAGGATGCGATTAAAGCCGCTAATCTTCCTTCTAAGCCTTGCAGGGCTGAGGAAAATGCATTTTCAGTCACGTATACAGGGGCTTTAGTGTGTAAAGCAGTTGCACCACTGCTAGCTTCCAATGACTCACCCTGGCTTGCCATGTCTGGTATCTCTGGCGAGGATGACAGTCTGGCGGCATGATTGGGGTTCCCAGCGCCTGGGGGTGGCTTAGGTACCTTTACAGTAGCTTTGGAAGTCATAGTGCAAAGCACAAAATCAGACGTAACAAAATATATATATTATTTGCTTTGACAACAAGAAAACAATGTCACCATAGAATCAGTTTTAAAATGCTGCTAACAATAGTGTTTCCTGTACTGGAAATGCCTGCTTTACACTCCTTACATGCCCAGCACTGCTGTGTTTCCTTAGTGCGATATAGCCTTAGGTTGTAACAGACTCCTTTCTTCAGTCTAGCTTTGCATACTGAGAGCGTTTGTGTTACAAGCATCAGGTGAAAAAACCGATTGGCGTCCTCAGCGTCTTCCGCCCTTAGCACCATGTATTTCCAGAATGTTAAGCTGTGTGGACGTTTTTACGTCCTACACACAACACCGCCCGACTGTAGGAACAGGCCCCTTAGCAAACCAGCCCCCTCCTCATAATATGGTCTGTGTGCGCGCGCTGTTACTTATCTAAACACAGACACGAGGGGAGGAGGCGGCATTGCCGACGAGCATCTGGCACAGCCTGAATACTTGAAAGTGCTGTCTGTAACAGGCTGGGGATATAAAAAAAACCAACAAAGCCAAGTACATGAGGGCAAGTTTTACATATTAAAAAACTGGAATGGCCACCAAGCCTCCCGGTGGAGGGAAGGGGAGGGGAATTTATCCACAGATATATAGCTTTATAATATTAGCTATTATACATAATTATGTTTTATAAGAAGCAGAAACTAAATTTGAACTAGTGGCTAGTGGGAAAAAAAATCCCATGCTTCAGGAAGTCTCCTAAGGCTGCATAGCTGCCAGAGTACTTTAACCTGTGAAATGCTGCTTCTGTACTGCTGTATCCCCTAGATTCCTCTAGAAGAGGCCATTGGTTCACTGAGAACCCCCCTCTGGCTGCTGGGACCACACATGGCTGTTTATAGCCAGACATAGAGCTGCTGAGGCATCACATTAAGGTATGTGTAACTTACGCCTTCTAGAGGAGACATTTTAAAGGTATACACTAATATGGAAGGAAAGCATAGGCACCCTTTTACAGTTCCTAGCCTCTTCCCTTACCTTTTCCTCGCTGCAGAACTGCTGATTTAACAGACAGATACAAATTTCACCCATCACGGTGGGCAGCATAGTTAAACCTTCAAATATCGTGTCCCTGCTTAATAGGGGTTCCACTCCTTTGGACCTGTATAGCACCCCTCAGGAACAGCTTTAGGTAATGTAGCAAAACCAAAAAGAGTCCTGGTTCCTAGGGTCCATCTCTCAGAGAGAAGCTTACAGGCAAAACCTTGTTCTTAAAACGAGGTCCAGGTACCATCCTATGGCATCAGTGGCGAGGATGGATCCGGTTGTGGAGGTTTTTTAAATCCAGCATGGATCCCTCCCTGGAGCTCCTTAGAGCACATCTTCACTCGTGACCAACACCTTTAGACACTGGCGGAAAAACTGAGGTACTCCTGGAAGGAGGAGGGGTTATATAGGGAAGTCAACTTCCTGTATTGGTTATACCAGTGTCAACACCTGAAGGTAGGCCCATAACCACCAAGTAAATATTTGGGGCTGTTTGCATTATGATGTATGATAAAGAAATTTAACCATTTCTCAACTAGATTATGATGTCTATGAGGGTTCTCAACTATCCAATTGAAAACCTAGTGGCCAGACAAACTGAACTGGATTGTTTTGTACTGTTCCAGATGCTTTGTAGCTTATCAAAGTAACTTCTTTCATTGTAAGCAAATCAGTTTAAATATTTCTTCGTAGTGATATCACTGTGATATTTCATGAACTGTACAGAAACTGTAAGACAAGTAGATGCTGTATACACTTGCCTTGTTCCAACTTCTAACGGCAGAACATATACAGGCAGTCCCCTGGTTACAAACAAGATAGGGTCTGTAGATTTGTTCAAGTTGAATTTGTTAGTAAGTGGGAACAAATACATTTTTTAAGTGTAGCTCCAGCCAAAAAAACTATTTTTAAGCTTTTTGGATAGCATAGGGAAGGGTTAACACCCCTGTCACGTTGTGCCCCATTTCAGAAAATTTCCCCTCACTTTCTGTCCCAATGACAATTGGATTTTGAAAATTTTGGGTTGTTGTGGAAACAAGCCTTGGTCATAAAGCTTCAGTGGAGACACCTTCTTGCCATGATAACTCTTACAGAAGTGAATTTCCCTTCCTAGGGGTAGATTTCCTGTCACTTCCTGTTGTCTCCCTCCATTTGTAAGGAGGTTTGTAACAAGAGGACCGCCTGGTATACAGTATCTCACAAGAATGAGCACGGCCCTCACATTTTTTTTGTAATTTTTTTTTTTATATCTTCAGTGACAACACTGAAAAATGTACACTTTGCTACAGTGTAAAGCAGTGAGTGTCTAGCTTGTATAAGGTCTCTTGCACACTGCAGCTTGAAAAAAACTCAGTAGAGATTATTATTTTTTTACTGAGCTAAAATACAGCCCATTCATTGTAATGTGCCTAGGCACACAGGTGTGTAAACAAGCGCTGTGTATTCTTCAGTTAAAAAAAAAAAATCTGCATTTTTGGTCAGTAAATTACTCCTATATGCGCGCAAGTGCACGCAAATATGCACAAATGTGTGCTAATGGCTACTATTTACAATCTGCAGAAGAAGAAAGTGAGACTAAGTTTGCGCAAAAAATGCGAGCAGTTGCAAACGCATATGAAAATGCACGCAAATACATAAAACAAACAACAAAAAAAAACAAAAACAAACACACGCCTGAAAAAGTAGATGCTCAAACAGGAGTATCATGTGCAAGAGGTCTAACAGTGCAAATTTGCTGACCCCTCAAAATAACACAGCCATTAATGTCTAAACTGCTGGCAATAAAATGGAGTACACCCCCTAGGTGAAAATGTCCAAATTGGGCCCAAAGTGTCAATATTTTGTGTGGCCACCATTATTTTCCAGCACTGCCTTAACCCTCTTGGGCATCGAGTTTACCAGAGCTTCACAGGTTGCCACTGGAGAAAATATGGCACAGTGACAATACCAAGAACGGGACGTCCCTCCAAAATGGATGAAAAGACGAGAATAAAACTGGTCAGGGAGGCTGCCAAGAGGCCTACAGCAACATTAGAGCTGCAGGAATATCTGGCAAGTACCAGCTGTGTAGTACACGCGAGAACAATCTCCTGTATTCTTCATGTCTGGGCTATGGGGTAGAGTGGCAAAATGGAAGCCTTTTCTGAACATCCAAGCCTGGCTAAATTTTGCAAAAACACATCTAAAGTCTCCCAAAAGCATGTGGGAAAAAAAGGGTTTTGGAATTAGGGCCAAAAAAGTTCAACCTTAGTTTCATCAGACCAGAAGATACAATAAAAAAAAAAAAAAAAAAAAAAAAAAAAAGTACCACCCTCACATTTTTGTAAATATATTATATCTTTTTGTGTGACAACTCTGAAGAAATTACACATTGCTACAATGTAAAATAGCGAGTGTACAGCTTGTATAACAGTGTAAATTTGCTGTCCACTCAAAATAACACACACAACCATTAATGTCTAAACCGCTGGCAACAAAAGCGAGTACACCTTTAAGTGAAAATGTCCAAATTGGGCCCAAAGTGTCAATATTTTGTGTGGCCACCATTATTTCTCAGCACTGCCTCAACTCCCTTGGGCATGGAGTTCACCAGAGCTTCACAGGTTGCCACTGGAGTCCTCTTCCACTCCTCCATGATGACATCACTGAGCTGGTGGATGTTAGAGACCTTGTGCTCCTCCACCTTCCGTCTGAGGATGCCCCACAGATGCTCAATAGAGTTTAGGTCTGGAGACATGCTTGGCAGCCCATCACCTTTACCCTCAGCTTCTTTAGCAAGGCAGTGGTCATCTTTGTGTGTTTGGGGTCATTATGTTGGATTACTGCCCTACGGCCCCAGTTTCCAAAGGGAGGGGATCATGCTCTGCTTCAGTATGTCACAATACATATTGGCAATCATGGTTCCCTCAATGAACTTTAGCTCCCCAGTGCCGGCAGCACTCATGCAGCCCCAGACCATGGCACTCCCACCACCATGCTTGACTGTAGGAAAGACACACTTGTCTTTGTACTCCTCACCTGGTTGCCGCCACACACGCTTAACACCATCTGAACCAAATAGGCATCTTAGTCTCAGACCACAGGACATGGTCCCAGTAATCCATGTCCTTAGTGTGCTTGTCTTCAGCAAACGGTTTGCGGGCTTTCTTGTGCATCATCTTTAGAAGAGGGTTCCTTCTGGGACAACAGCCATGCAGACCAATTTGATGCAGTGTGCGGCATATGGTCTGAGCACTGACAGGCTGACCCCCCCACCCCTTCAACCTCTGCACCAATGCTGGCAACACTCATACCTATATTTCCCCAAAGACTCTGGATAGGACGCTGAGCATGTGCATTCAACTTCTTTGGTCGACCATGGCACGGCCTGTTCTGAGTGGAACCTGTCCTGTTAAACCGCTGTATGGTCTTGGCCACCGTTCTGCAGCTCCGTTTCAGGGTCTTGGCAATCTGCTTATAGCCTAGGCCAGTGATGGCATACCTTGGCACCCCAGATGTTTTGGAACTACATTTCCCATGATGCTCAACTACACTGCAGAGTGCATGAGCATCATGGGAATTGTAGTTCCAAAACAGCTGGGGTGCCAAGGTTCGCCATCACTGGCCTAGGCCATCTTTATATCATCAGAGAGTGCTTTTCCATGAGGTGCCATGTTGCACTTCCAGTGACCAGTATGAGAGAAAGTGATAACACCAAATTAAACACCTGCTCCCCATTCACACCTGAGACTTTGCAACACTAACGAGTCACATGACACCGGGGAGGGAAAATGGCTAATTGGGCCCAAATTTGGACATTTTCACTTGGGGCTTACTCACTTTTGTTGCCAGCGGTTTAGACATTAATGGCTGTGCTTTGAGTTATTTTGGGGGGGGGGGGGGGGGGGGGGCTGCAAATTTACACTGTTATACAAGCTGCACACTCACTACTTTACATTGTAGCAAAGTGTCATTTCTTCAGTGTTGTCACATGAAAAGAAAATATTTTACAAAAATGTGAGGGGTCTACTCACTTTTGAGAGATACTCTATATAGGTGTAGCAGAAATCAATAAAAGCTACGGTTAAGCACAGGGTCGTGGGTGACACAGGTTTGAGACCCCTGCGATATGGAGCCCTCACAAGAAAAGATGGAACCTGTTCTTTCAAATCGTAAGACTGAGCAATAGGCTGCCAAATGCAGCAGAAAAAGTAGATTTGGAAGCTGCATGATCCTTTGGGTCCTCAGGACCCACAAAAATGCAATTGCCAATTTGTGGCAGTTGGCAACAGGTAAACCTGATAGCACAAATATCTAAACTGAGAAGAGCCTATTCCCCTGGTGACAGTCTTAGGATAAAGAATGGCAATACACTAAGCAACCAGAGCACATGACCTTCCGCGTCAGTGATCCCATGGAGCCAACGGTGGGCTGACTGGAAGAACAATACCTGTGACACCCAGCACAAGAACACGTACCAAGAAAAAAGGGAAAGGCCATCAGCCTCCAAAAAGAGGAGACAAACAAGGCCGAAATTTAACCCTGAATCATACGCAAGGCCAGATGCAAATAAATCTGTTTGGAGGAATCCAAGATATGGCCCACAACCTACTAGCAAGGAGGAATCCTAGGTCCACACCACTCAGCATGCTATTGTCAAGAAAATCTTCAACTTAGCCTTCAAAAGAGTAAGTGGAAAAGCCAAAATACCCCATCTTTTGGCTGCAATAGCCAATCTGGTGTGCCCCCTGCTGCAAGAAAAGCTGGAAATATTGGGCCTTCAATTGGCAGGACTTAACTATCCATAAAAGCCAAGGACTGTACACAGACAAAAGGGTATCGTTCTCCTGGACCAAACTAGGACAACCATAAGCACCGGAGTTTTCTCCATGCTAATCCAGCAACACAAGAGAGGGAAAGGCTGTAGCGTAGAGAAGTCATAACTAGGGTTAACTGATCCCATAAAGTCTCCAAAAGCAACAAACCGCAGACGCATTTAGAACCCTGGTCCTAAGAACAACTTGTCCAGTTCTTCACTGAACTTAGATGCCAGAAGTTCACAACGGGAGAGCCCCACCATTGTTGGGCTCCCAGACACCTCCGGATGAAAAGCCCACTCCCTCCTGAGACAACTATTGACAGCTGAGAAAAATCCGCAAGGCAAACTTCCATTCTTGGAGGGTGAACAGCTGCCGGAGTGCAAACAAAAAAGGTTCTACCCAGAACAGAGAAAAATTCACTTCCTCCTGTGCAACCAGACTTCTATGGCTTCCTTAATAAGTTACATATGCCACAGCTGTTGCATTCTTTAAGCAGACCCTCACAGGGACCTAATAAATAACAAAAATTACCGCGCTACTCACTATATTAAACACTCAGTTAAAAAAATGAAAAAGCTGCAGTCATAATGTGAGGCGTGCACATACTAAACAGAAATATTCAAGAACAACCGCGCTAAAAACAGTATCATAAATGTGACTAATCAAATATAAAGTGTATGAGAAATACAATACATCAAAAAATGAAAATGTGTTTATAAATATAAAACACCAGAACCCTAATGAAGAAGTGACTGGAAATGATAAGTCCCAAATACAGATAAAAAAAGTCCCAATTGAAGTAGGAAAATGACTGACGTCACAAAAACACACAGTCCCTGGAGTCAAGGCAGATGCAAACAGTGACCGTAGACATATAACACAATCCTTGGAGCCAAGGGTGGATGTATTCAATAGTTACAGACGTGAAACACCCAGTGAAAAATCCTCCACCTAATAAGATGTCCGCTTACCAGAGGTAAGCTGTGAATCAGCTTAATAGTAAACCTCCACTCAGGGGAAATCTGCTCCTCAGGTCATCAACCAATGAAGGGGGTGGACGGGATCTTTCAGTGTATCGAACTCAATCCGTATAGCAGGAGAACCCAAAAGGACAAAACAAATTCTCCATAGCGTAAAACTGTATCACATTTAATGAGGTAAAAGAAATGGTCGCACTTACATGTAAAATGACGATAATAAGGCACATAGGATATAAAACAGCCGGCCGGCTCGCATGCACCCGTTCAAACGAAAAACGATGACGTCAGCGCGTCAACCTTCCGACATACGTTTCGTCCTATTGGACGTCGTCATGGGAACGGGCGACGCACTGACTCATCGCTATTTATAGACCAGAAACGAAAACCAAACCTCGCTTTGAAGCTCAGATGGCGTCACCGCACCATCCTACACGGAAGTAGGAAGTCTGTGACCTATAGTTTTTTCGATGGGCAGACGCCACTTCCGCCCCTACACTGGAATCCTTCAAGAGCTGAAAAAATTGAATTGGAAAAATGGCCACATCGAATATAATCAAAACCCGAATATATTATTATTAAAGTGTTTTATAATATACATATACAGGGATAAAAATTGAAAACAAACAAAACGAAAACTCTCCTCCATATGAAAGAGGGGCGAATGGGAGTTACACTGAGGATGTTCAAACCACAATATGAACATAACTATGATTGGTGAGAAACTAAGATGTCGTTCCAAAAGTGGTTGGGGATGTAAATATATCTACCACCACTAGAGATTCAAAGCGAGTGAACGGAATATAGTATATATAACATAATATTAAGAACATCTATATATGATAAAAAATGTCAAAATTGAACCACACTTCACTATTGGTTAAATAACATGAAGATAAAAGAATAATGGCAAGGGAATTTCTAAACTTAAAAATAAAAATTAGAATAAAAAAAAAAAAAAAAAAAAAAAAGACAAAAAATATTTTGAAAAGTATTATAAAGATAGCATAGAATAATTCTTAAATAAAATTATCATGAATTGTCTAGAAATGCATTAAGATCCACATCCACATTGAGTCCAAAGGGAGTATAGCACTTTAATCTGTGTATCCATGTCATTTCAAGCCTGGAGATCCCACGTATAATAGACCCCCCCCTCCAATGTGGGGTATATCTATCAATGCCTAGAAAGATAGTTTTCTTAGGGTCCCGGTTGTGTACCTCAAGATAGTGTCTGGAGACCGGATGCTTTGGGAAACCAGTAAGAATGTTGGTGATATGCTCGTTGAGTCTTACAGATAGGGGGCGTTTCGTCCTCCCCACGTATTGTAATCCACAAGGACATTGAAGAAGGTACACCACCCGTTCTGTGGAGCAAGTAATAAATGATCTAATTTCGAACTCTGTTGTAGTGCTGGTGGAAATGAACTTATGAGTTCTTCTATGAGTGCATCCACTAAGGGTGCACACCCTACATTTTCTGCATTGATAGAATCCAATCATATATTCAAAGAATCCCCTCTTGGTCGGAGGGGGATCGAGAATATTAGGGGCCACTCTACCTCTCAGCGAGGGGGCACCTTTATATATCACCTGTGGCTTAGCTGGAAGGATGGTACCCAATATTTGATCATTCTTAAGAACATGCCAGTGCTTCCCTATCAGCTTAGCTATATTTCTGTGTTGTAGGGAATACGTGGTGATGAAGGGAACTGAAGGTGTTCTACCACCATTAGGTGTCTTAGTTTTAAGTAGACTACTCCTATCAATGGTGGTCACTTCATCCAATGTGTTCATTAAAGAAGTCTTGGAGTATCCCTTTTCCAAAAAGCGTTCTATCAAAACATTTGCTTGGACCAAGAACTCCTCATGGTCGGAGCAATTACGTTTTAGGCGAATAAGTTGACTTTTAGGCACAGACCTCAGCCATGTCTCATGATGGCAACTATCGGTCGGTATATAAGAATTTCTATCTGTATTTTTGAAGAAAGTTGCCGTAGTAAACTGCCCTTCCTTAATGCCAATCTTGAGGTCAAGAAAATTGATTTCAGACTGACTGGCCTCATAGGAAAGTTTAATGCCACGGTCATTTTCATTCAACCCCCTCATGTATACATCAAGGTCTTCCCGATTACCATTCCATAGGAGGAGGATGTCATCTATATACCTGGCCCATAACACCACCTGAGGTTTTTGTTGGGCATAGACGACATCCTCCTCCCACAGGGCCATGAAGAGGTTCGCCAGGCTGGGGGCATATTTAGCCCCCATGGCGACGCCTCTATCCTGCCTATAGAATTGGCCTCCAAACCAAAAGTAATTCCTCGTGGCCACAAAATGAAGTAGCTGCATGATAAAACATATTTGTTCATCAAACAAAGATGAGTCGCGTCTAAGGTAATACTCAACCGCATATAACCCCAAGTTATGTGGTATCACCGTATATAATGAGGCGACATCAGCTGTCACTAGCCACCAAGATGGACCTGGGGTATAATCAGAAAGTTTATTGATCACATGGCGAGTGTCCTTCAGGTAAGACGGCATCCCTATGACCAATGGTTGTAAATAAAAATCTATGTACCTGCCCACCCGGGATGATATGGAATCAATTCCACTAACAATGGGACGTCCCGGGGGGCAGGTAGGATGTTTGTGAATTTTGGGTAAGTAGTAAAGAACCGGAGTGCGCGGGGCCTTGGGGACTAAATAGGATTTCTCCTTACTATTTAGAATACCCTGATCAAACCCAAATTTAATCAGCACCTCCAATTCTTTTTTATATTGAGCCTTGGGATCAGATCTGAGGGGGGTATAGGTTTCTCGGTCACCCAATATATTGGACATCTCTGTAAGGTAATCCTTTCTATCCAATACGATAATGCCCCCCCCTTTATCAGCTGGCCTGATAACTAAGTTTTTATTTAAACATAAAGAGTCTAGCCCGGTCTTGAGGTCTTTATTAAAATAGACTTTTTTAAGAGGTAATTGTTCCAAATCCTTAAGAACTAAATCTTTAAATACCTTCAGAGAGGGGGCTACAACTCCTGGAGGGTTGAAAAGAGAGGCATTTGATAGCCCCGAGTGGCGATACCCGTTGTGATTGATCTCGTTATGTGTAATAGGATTGGAGGCTAGATATCTCTTAATATTGACCTTACGTATGAATTTATGCACATCGATATAAGTCTGAAACTTATCTAGGCCTCGGGGAGGTGCAAATTTGAGTCCCTTATTGAGTAAAGATTTCTCTGAGTCACTCAAGGAGACTGAACTCAAATTGAATATCCCGTTACTAGTTACGATTTTTTCTTTTTTTGATCGCACTCGCCTCCCCCCTCTAGATCCTCTCTTTGGTCTGCTGGCCTTTTGACGCCTTGATTTGGCCGGTGAAAACCCCATTGCTGGTGACTCAAATTGGAAGGGCCCGGTCTGTTGCCATCATCTATGGGTCCCATCAGACTGGGATAGGAATGTGAAGCTATACTGTTACATTCTTCCGTAATGGTGGAACTGGTAGGAGGGCCGTCAAGATCTCTAAGAGGGTAAAATTGATTGTATGTACTAATGTTATACTCCGAGTGATCCCTTCTAGGATTCATGTGCCCTGAATTTTGAAATCTGCGTGTTCTTCCATCATAGTGGCCTACATTAGGGCCATAACCTGGACCATAAGAACGGTCATGGTATGTATCCAAATCAAAGGTGCGGGGAGAGGCTGACTGATCATCATATCTACTATACTGATCATAAGATCTACCCTCATACGGGCGATTCTCTGAGGATCTCATGTTGTTGAAACCTCTACCTCTGCCACGCCCTCCGTGATTTAAACCACTAGTACCCCGAGATCTTCTAGGTAATGTGGACGGATAATGGGATGGAGTACCTCCCTTACCTCCTCCACCCCGTCTGGAGAGGGATTGTTGAGACCCTTGCGGAAATCTACCTGAGGGACCATTATGGCCTCCCAAAGGGTAATTGGAATAGCCAGGCTGCGATGGAGGAGGGGCATACACAGCAGTGGGGGGTGGTCCGCCTGTATTGGACGGTCCCCATTCCATAGAGTTAACTGAAGCTTGTTCTGCTATCAGTTTCTTTTGCCATTCGAACACTACTGCCCCTTGATAGTCAAGTAGATCTCTATTATACTTCTTTTTCTTTTTAATTCTCTGATCTCTCTCCTCTTTCTCCAATAGAGTAAGGAGGGAGAGAGATCTTTCTTTATATTCATTGCTAAAAGGGGGTATGGTACCAAGAAGTCTTAGGTGGGAGGTTAGCCCACAGAAGGGGGATGTTCAACTGGAAGAGTGGTTTGGCTATTTCAATACGGCCGGAATAGATTTTTTAAAGTTTCTCATCAATCGTAAAAAAAACCAAGCTTACAAGACTTGATGACGAAATTAAAATTATTAAAGAGAAACTGAACCCCCATAAAGATAGCAATGAATATAAAGAAAGATCTCTCTCCCTCCTTACTCTATTGGAGAAAGAGGAGAGAGATCAGAGAATTAAAAAGAAAAAGAAGTATAATAGAGATCTACTTGACTATCAAGGGGCAGTAGTGTTCGAATGGCAAAAGAAACTGATAGCAGAACAAGCTTCAGTTAACTCTATGGAATGGGGACCGTCCAATACAGGCGGACCACCCCCCACTGCTGTGTATGCCCCTCCTCCATCGCAGCCTGGCTATTCCAATTACCCTTTGGGAGGCCATAATGGTCCCTCAGGTAGATTTCCGCAAGGGTCTCAACAATCCCTCTCCAGACGGGGTGGAGGAGGTAAGGGAGGTACTCCATCCCATTATCCGTCCACATTACCTAGAAGATCTCGGGGTACTAGTGGTTTAAATCACGGAGGGCGTGGCAGAGGTAGAGGTTTCAACAACATGAGATCCTCAGAGAATCGCCCGTATGAGGGTAGATCTTATGATCAGTATAGTAGATATGATGATCAGTCACCCTCTCCCCGCACCTTTGATTTGGATACATACCATGACCGTTCTTATGGTCCAGGTTATGGCCCTAATGTAGGCCACTATGATGGAAGAACACGCGGATTTCAAAATTCAGGGCACATGAATCCTAGAAGGGATCACTCGGAGTATAACATTAGTACATACAATCAATTTTACCCTCTTAGAGATCTTGACGGCCCTCCTACCAGTTCCACCATTACGGAAGAATGTAACAGTATAGCTTCACATTCCTATCCCAGTCTGATGGGACCCATAGATGATGGCAACAGACCGGGCCCTTCCAATTTGAGTCACCAGCAATGGGGTTTTCACCGGCCAAATCAAGGCGTCAAAAGGCCAGCAGACCAAAGAGAGGATCTAGAGGGGGGAGGCGAGTGCGATCAAAAAAAGAAAAAATCGTAACTAGTAACGGGATATTCAATTTGAGTTCAGTCTCCTTGAGTGACTCAGAGAAATCTTTACTCAATAAGGGACTCAAATTTGCACCTCCCCGAGGCCTAGATAAGTTTCAGACTTATATCGATGTGCATAAATTCATACGTAAGGTCAATATTAAGAGATATCTAGCCTCCAATCCTATTACACATAACGAGATCAATCACAACGGGTATCGCCACTCGGGGCTATCAAATGCCTCTCTTTTCAACCCTCCAGGAGTTGTAGCCCCCTCCCTGAAGGTATTTAAAGATTTAGTTCTTAAGGATTTGGAACAATTACCTCTTAAAAAAGTCTATTTTAATAAAGACCTCAAGACCGGGCTAGACTCTTTATGTTTAAATAAAAACTTAGTTATCAGGCCAGCTGATAAAGGGGGGGGCATTATCGTATTGGATAGAAAGGATTACCTTACAGAGATGTCCAATATATTGGGTGACCGAGAAACCTATACCCCCCTCAGATCTGATCCCAAGGCTCAATATAAAAAAGAATTGGAGGTGCTGATTAAATTTGGGTTTGATCAGGGTATTCTAAATAGTAAGGAGAAATCCTATTTAGTCCCCAAGGCCCCGCGCACTCCGGTTCTTTACTACTTACCCAAAATTCACAAACATCCTACCTGCCCCCCGGGACGTCCCATTGTTAGTGGAATTGATTCCATATCATCCCGGGTGGGCAGGTACATAGATTTTTATTTACAACCATTGGTCATAGGGATGCCGTCTTACCTGAAGGACACTCGCCATGTGATCAATAAACTTTCTGATTATACCCCAGGTCCATCTTGGTGGCTAGTGACAGCTGATGTCGCCTCATTATATACGGTGATACCACATAACTTGGGGTTATATGCGGTTGAGTATTACCTTAGACGCGACTCATCTTTGTTTGATGAACAAATATGTTTTATCATGCAGCTACTTCATTTTGTGGCCACGAGGAATTACTTTTGGTTTGGAGGCCAATTCTATAGGCAGGATAGAGGCGTCGCCATGGGGGCTAAATATGCCCCCAGCCTGGCGAACCTCTTCATGGCCCTGTGGGAGGAGGATGTCGTCTATGCCCAACAAAAACCTCAGGTGGTGTTATGGGCCAGGTATATAGATGACATCCTCCTCCTATGGAATGGTAATCGGGAAGACCTTGATGTATACATGAGGGGGTTGAATGAAAATGACCGTGGCATTAAACTTTCCTATGAGGCCAGTCAGTCTGAAATCAATTTTCTTGACCTCAAGATTGGCATTAAGGAAGGGCAGTTTACTACGGCAACTTTCTTCAAAAATACAGATAGAAATTCTTATATACCGACCGATAGTTGCCATCATGAGACATGGCTGAGGTCTGTGCCTAAAAGTCAACTTATTCGCCTAAAACGTAATTGCTCCGACCATGAGGAGTTCTTGGTCCAAGCAAATGTTTTGATAGAACGCTTTTTGGAAAAGGGATACTCCAAGACTTCTTTAATGAACACATTGGATGAAGTGACCACCATTGATAGGAGTAGTCTACTTAAAACTAAGACACCTAATGGTGGTAGAACACCTTCAGTTCCCTTCATCACCACGTATTCCCTACAACACAGAAATATAGCTAAGCTGATAGGGAAGCACTGGCATGTTCTTAATGATCAAATATTGGGTACCATCCTTCCAGCTAAGCCACAGGTGATATATAAAGGTGCCCCCTCGCTGAGAGGTAGAGTGGCCCCTAATATTCTCGATCCCCCTCCGACCAAGAGGGGATTCTTTGAATATATGATTGGATTCTATCAATGCAGAAAATGTAGGGTGTGCACCCTTAGTGGATGCACTCATAGAAGAACTCACAAGTTCATTTCCACCAGCACTACAACAGAGTTCGAAATTAGATCATTTATTACTTGCTCCACAGAACGGGTGGTGTACCTTCTTCAATGTCCTTGTGGATTACAATACGTGGGGAGGACGAAACGCCCCCTATCTGTAAGACTCAACGAGCATATCACCAACATTCTTACTGGTTTCCCAAAGCATCCGGTCTCCAGACACTATCTTGAGGTACACAACCGGGACCCTAAGAAAACTATCTTTCTAGGCATTGATAGATATACCCCACATTGGAGGGGGGGGGTCTATTATACGTGGGATCTCCAGGCTTGAAATGACATGGATACACAGATTAAAGTGCTATACTCCCTTTGGACTCAATGTGGATGTGGATCTTAATGCATTTCTAGACAATTCATGATAATTTTATTTAAGAATTATTCTATGCTATCTTTATAATACTTTTCAAAATATTTTTTGTCTTTTTTTTTTTTTTTTTTATTCTAATTTTTATTTTTAAGTTTAGAAATTCCCTTGCCATTATTCTTTTATCTTCATGTTATTTAACCAATAGTGAAGTGTGGTTCAATTTTGACATTTTTTATCATATATAGATGTTCTTAATATTATGTTATATATACTATATTCCGTTCACTCGCTTTGAATCTCTAGTGGTGGTAGATATATTTACATCCCCAACCACTTTTGGAACGACATCTTAGTTTCTCACCAATCATAGTTATGTTCATAATGTGGTTTGAACATCCTCAGTGTAACTCCCATTCGCCCCTCTTTCATATGGAGGAGAGTTTTCGTTTTGTTTGTTTTCAATTTTTATCCCTGTATATGTATATTATAAAACACTTTAATAATAATATATTCGGGTTTTGATTATATTCGATGTGGCCATTTTTCCAATTCAATTTTTTCAGCTCTTGAAGGATTCCAGTGTAGGGGCGGAAGTGGCGTCTGCCCATCGAAAAAACTATAGGTCACAGACTTCCTACTTCCGTGTAGGATGGTGCGGTGACGCCATCTGAGCTTCAAAGCGAGGTTTGGTTTTAGTTTCTGGTCTATAAATAGCGATGAGTCAGTGCGTCGCCCGTTCCCATGACGACGTCCAATAGGACGAAACGTACGTCGGAAGGTTGACGCGCTGACGTCATCGTTTTTCGTTTGAACGGGTGCATGCGAGCCGGCCGGCTGTTTTATATCCTATGTGCCTTATTATCGTCATTTTACATGTAAGTGCGACCATTTCTTTTACCTCATTAAATGTGATACAGTTTTACGCTATGGAGAATTTGTTTTGTCCTTTTGGGTTCTCCTGCTATACGGATTGAGTTCGATACACTGAAAGATCCCGTCCACCCCCTTCATTGGTTGATGACCTGAGGAGCAGATTTCCCCTGAGTGGAGGTTTACTATTAAGCGGATTCACAGCTTACCTCTGGTAAGCGGACATCCTATTAGGTGGAGGATTTTTCACTGGGTGTTTCACGTCTGTAACTATTGAATACATCCACCCTTGGCTCCAAGGATTGTGTTATATGTCTACGGTCACTGTTTGCATCTGCCTTGACTCCAGGGACTGTGTGTTTTTGTGACGTCAGTCATTTTCCTACTTCAATTGGGACTTTTTTTATCTGTATTTGGGACTTATCATTTCCAGTCACTTCTTCATTAGGGTTCTGGTGTTTTATATTTATAAACACATTTTCATTTTTTGATGTATTGTATTTCTCATACACTTTATATTTGATTAGTCACATTTATGATACTGTTTTTAGCGCGGTTGTTCTTGAATATTCCTCACAGGGACCTACAGCTGTGTCGACCAAAACAGAAGAAACAGACTAACGGACTCCCATCATCACAGTGTTAATAAAGCAACAATCCTCACCCACAAAAGTCCTGTCGTATCAAACGGGGGCTCAAAAACTCCAACCCCACCGAGCCAATCAGATTGGCATCCACCATTGGGGCTGTCCAGGAGAGGAGGAGTAGAAAGGGACTTGTTCCATCATTCCAAGTTTTTACGAAGATGACCACCAGTCCTGACCAAGGCTCACTGCAGTAAAGGGACAACAGTGTCTAACCATTGTGCCATCCCACACCAATCAGAACATTCGGTAGAAAAATGTCTGGAATGGGACTGGGAAAAGGGAACCTCCTTCCCAAGACACACAAGTAAAATCTAATTGAGTAAAATGTTACTAGCGACCTGAACAAAGCCACCCAAGTCTGCATAGCAAGGCATTATTCCTGGGAGGGAGCACCACTAAATTTGAGTAGTCTTCAGGGACAGGCCCCAATATTCCAGCCAGATACATGGCACCTTCTGAACTTCTTTAAATCTACATCTGACAGTTTAATGAAGCTCTGGGAGGATAGCCATCTAAAATTTCTGGAGCTTCAATGCTGGACTTCCTGGTCTCAGCTTCTTCAGCTGCAGAGTCAAACTGTCAGATGTAAATAAAGATTAGCCCAGGAGGTGCCATTCACTTCACTGGACTAACTCCTAGTATAGCATGCCCGCACACTCTACAAAGTGGATGAATTCCTGGAGTTCAGTTTTAAAATGTGGTGGCCGCATTTTTATATCTCGTGATTGGTTTCATCTGTGTATCACCCAGTCACTTCACTGGTTACACAAGAGTTTAACTACTTTAGGCCTTAACAGCAGAGGTGGTTTGTGGAAGAAAAAAAAAAAAAAAAAAAAAATCTAAAAATAAAATATACACTGGATCTTGAAGAATTGGAACCAATGACAAATACGATCAAGCAAGAGGGGCAATAAGTCCAACTAGCCAAATAATTACAGGATTGTTATTCAGGTTCTATGAAAGCCAGCTGTGTAACACATAACCATCCAAATCTTAATAGTACAATCAGTTTATTTAAAATGCATCAAATACTTAATATAGTCTAAAGAACACAACACTCATTTTCTCACACTCTAATGCCCCGTACACACGGTCGGACATTGATCGGACATTCCGACAACAAAATCCTAGGATTTTTTCCGACGGATTTTGTCTCAAACTTGTCTTGCATACACACGGTCACACAAAGTTGTCGGAAAATCCGATCATTCTGAACGCGGTGACGTAAAACACGTACGTCGGGACTATAAACGGGGCAGTAGCCAATAGCTTTCATCTCTATTTATTCTGAGCATGCGTGGCACTTTGTGCGTCGGATTTGTGTACACACGATCGGAAATTCCGACAATTTTGTTGTCGGAAAATTTTATAGCCTGCTCTCAAACTTTGTGTGTCGGAAAATCCGATGGAAAATGTGTGATGGAGCCTACACGCGGTCGGAATTTCCGACAACAAGGTCCTATCACACATTTTCCGTCGGAAAATCCGACCGTGTGTACGGGGCATCAAAGTTTGGGAGGGGGAAAAAATTGCAAAACACATTGTATTGTAGGAGTTTTTCTCTAGAATCCAGACACCAATAATGAATTGAGGTTGAAGATTAAGATTTGAGTACAACTAGCTCCTCTCCCTTCTTCCCACTGCCCTCGGTAATTCAGTGTTCTCCTTGACACAAAGTGAAGTATGGTAGTTCAAGGAAAAAAAAGGGAGCAGTGGGAAGGCACGCCAGCTCCTGAGCTCATGTAGTCAAACTTCCTAATGCTATCGAAAATAAAGCTCTGCTAGATCATAAAGCTGTAGAATGCCAAATTAGATGATGTCTATTATCCAGACCAAGTTTTTTTTTAAACAAACAAAAAAAAGGAAGGAGATCTAATAAATATATAATAATTTAATTCATCATCTGTCTGTGTTAATTGAAAATTCTGCACCACAGTTGTCACAAGGGAATTGGGAGACATGGGAAAACCCAAACCACCTGGAACATCTGATGCAACAGCAAGCTGGGCATTACATGTGCACTGTGCCCACTGGGAGGACAACCTTGCAACATTTTGCTGTATGAAAAGCACAACCTTTCATAATACATTAGGAAAGGCAGGCTTCAGAAATCCAACTTACAATGATTAAATAATGTATGGCAGCCCTCAAATTTTCCACTCGTATTTTGCGAGTGGAAAATGAGGGCTTGTGAGCTGAGCTGCCTGCGAGATGGGGGAAGAGCACAGCTGGTAGAGTTGATCGGGAGCCGTTCTCCCAGCGATCGCCCCGGGGAGGAAGAGGAGAGCTGCGAGATAGCACGCCGTTACCGGCGCTTACATTATAATTGTCTCTGCTCGACACAGCCCCGCCTCCTCCTGACCTGCGCCTGTGATAGACAGAACGCCGGTCCAATGCGGAGATGCGAGATCTATCACAGGCGCAGGTCAGGAGGAGGCGGGGCTGTGTCGAGCAGAGCCAATTATAATGTAAGCGCCAGTAACAGTGTGCTATCCCGCGGCTCTCCTCTTCCTCCAGCCATGCATTCCTCTGCCTAGGCAAGGCTGCAACAAGGAGCACAGGCGAGGCTGCATTGATAAAGTTGTTAATATTTATTTTTGTAACTTATTTTTGCATAAAACATTTAGGTGTCATTTCATGAGATAACTTATGAGGGAGTGTTTAGGGGCGGGGTAGGGATTGAGTGGGGCACTGGTGGAGAGTAACTTTAGGACTTGAAATTTTGAGCCCTGATGTATGGTGTTTTGCTGATTACAAGCAATAAAACTAAAATGCAGAGAAAGGATTTAATTTTAGACTTTCCATAAAATACTTTAGGAATACTTACACTGAGAGGCAGTTTTAAAACTGAAGTTCATTATGCGTATACAGTATATGAATATATTACACCCCTCCCCCATTCAATACACTAAATAAAACCTATTACACATCTTATTTTAGACCCAGTGATGTCTTCACAGGATATCTGTTCTCTATGCTCCGTAAAAACATGGCAACTGTATGCCAATGTAAGCAGTGGGCTGGCTCCTGGAAGAATGTTCCTAGGAAACAGCCAGATGTGACGCTAAGCCTCTATGACTGAAAGTGAGCTGAAGGATTAAAAGAAGTAGGCAAGGGACAGTAAGGCTGGTGAAAAAGGGGCTAGCTAGATGATGCTGGACATCCTCCAGCCCAGAAATTAGGTAGACTCTGACTTGCTGCAGCCTCTATTTCACACTAAGAAGCTCACAGTTCGCAATGAAATCAGCGTAAGCTATTTCAGAACAAGAGAAGCATGTAGAGCCGTGCAAGACTAAAAGATATGACTAGAGTTCAGGTTATTCTGCTCTCTACAGGAGGACTGGTTATGAGCTATACTACTGCCTTCAGCAGTGGTTCTCAACCCTGCCCTCAAGTACCCACAACAGGCCATGTTTGCAGGTTTTCCTTCATCTTGCACAGGTGCTTTAAATCAGTCAATGGCTTGGTATTTGGACAGCCATTTTATCTAAGAGAAATTCCCAAGACATGGCCTGTTGGGGGTAGTTGAGGACAGGGATGAGGACCACTGGCCTAACAAGAGGAAAGAACAGCTTCCAGGTAAGACCGTTGCCCAACTAAGGTGATAGCAACAAGGAAGAATGTTATGAATTAGAACAGAGAGAGATGTCTGATGGCATTTCAGAAGCCCCCTTTTGAACCTGAAACTGCCAGTTTCAAAACCTACAGAGGTAGAGGGGATTTGATCTGGACAGTCTGTCCCAGACAGTATAACGCAAAGGTTAACCACATCAATACAGGGCACTTACACCCCCTTCCGGTCCAAGCCATTTTTAAGCTTTCAGTGCTGTCACACTTTGAATGACAATTGCGCAGTCATGCTACACTGTAACCATGTGAAATTTTTATCATTTTTTTCAAATTAGAGCTTTCTTTCAGTGGTATTTAAATCACTCCTGGGTTTTTTTATTTTTTGGAAAAAAGTTTTAGTTTTTGTCAGTAAATAAGTAATTTTTCTCCTTCACTGATGGGTGCTGATGAGGCAGCACTGATGAGGCAGCACTGATGAGGCGGCACAAATATGGCGCACTTATGGGCACAGATAGGTGGCACTGATGTCCACTGATTGCTGGCACAGATTGGTGCCAATTGTGGGCACTGGTTTCGTGGCCACTCTGTGCAAAACGAACTGCACAGTGGAGGCAAGTATGACATGTTTGATATAAAAAAATAAATAGAAAACCATGCAAACCTTTACACTTACTTTAAGACTGTGTCCTTCTGGCTAAAAGAATGTAAGCAGGTTGAGAGGTATGTTTATACAATGTAAATAAAACTCAGTCGTCTGTGTGATGAAAAAGTGATCAGCTTAACATAACAGTCAGTGTTTTAATAAGCCTAATTTTTTAGAACATTTTCAGCTATAAACATGCATGGGGCAGCCATATTTGCTCATCATATACTTCAATTCTGCTTTCTGCCACAACAGGTTTCTACTTTACTGCTCCTTCAAACAGTGCATGTCTACAAGTTTACAGAATTGCATCTATTGTGCACATGGGAAAGATTGGACATACGTGGGGGCACAGATCATGAGCTTAATATTTTGCATTAAGTTATTAGAAAGTACACAGCTTAGATAAAAAAAATGACCTTCCTATACAGAAACACTTGAGGGCCCATTCACTCCTATGGACAGGCATAGGTATGAACAGGCCCTTATAGTTTCTCTTTAAAGTGTTTTTAAACAGCAGCTCATTGATGTGCACCAGTCACATAGAAAGCATGACATCTCTACTTGAAATGCAAAGCCCAAAGCAGTGCTAATTCTGTAGAGGACATCCAGCTTTTGGAAACCTGGAGGGTCTCAGACCTCTCACCTGAGGATTGGGCATATTGCGTTCACAATAGAGAGATAGACAGATAGAATTATCTGACTAGTGAATAGTTCCTAAATAGTTCCGTGAGAAGTCAGCACTTGGAATGACATCCAAAAAGGGTTATCCTTTTTTGCAAAAACATGTATAACCACCAACCCGTTTAGGCTGTCAGGTCTTAGTCCTGGCAATAGTATATCTTCAAGTATTTACTCAAAAGACACCTGTAACTTTCAATGTTTACACTTCCACCTAGCAGCACCAAGGTCATGGTTTCATATTCCAACCATGGCGCTACCTGCATGGACTTATGTTCTCCCTGTGCGGGTTTCCTCCAGGTACTCTGGTTTCCTCCTACACTCCAAAAAAATTGCTGGTAGGTTAATTGGCTCCCATTTAAATTGGTGTGTGTGTGTGCGCACCCGAGTTAGGGACCGTAAAGATTGTAAGCTCCTGGAGGGCAGGCACTGTGATGAATGTACAATATATTTATACGTTACGTGCTGTAGACATTGATGATGCTACAGGAGGTACCTGTAATAAATAAATATTCAAAGCCAGGATGAAAACTTGTGAAGCCAATGTACATCGCCACTGCAAACTATGTACCTCATCAGAATCTGAAGCCCCATGGCTACTGCTTCCTGCAGGCAACTCTGTCACCTGTGATCTCATTGCTTTGGGAGCTGGACCTCGTCTGCTTGTGATTGCAAAAGCAGCTTGCTGGTGTCTGAAGAGGGTAATTATGCCCCTGTGCTTAGTCACTGTATGGCAAGTCCCATCTTTTTCAGAATTCGATCCTTTGTGCAGAAATAAAGAGCACAGCAGAATATAAAACACTACTATACAAAGACTGTGCTTTATATACAATTATACAATATCGTCAATGTATTCTATTATCACAAGCACTGCATACATTTACCACAGTATGGGTCTTTGTCTTGCAAGGGCACGTCATTTCAGTACAATTACACCTGTTAAACTTATTCAAATACTAAAAAGCCTGAAAACTATGAGGAATCTGGCATAAGATGTGACAAAATGTTGTCATGTATGCCAAATATATAATCTTTAAAATATACCAGTACCTAGCAGCTCTGAAAATTAGTGCAAGTTCTGTAACATATGGTACTGTATATAACATACCAAAAAGGTAGTAAAGTGGTAAGAATTTACGGATGTCCTCGTAGGTCCATCCAGGCTTTCTGGTACAAAGCAGTGAAACGCAACACACTGATGAAGTTTTGCAGAAGACCACTAAAGCAGCAATAAATACTTCTGAACTAAGCAAAGCAACTACACTCCAGGTAAAACAAAGGATGCTAAAAGATCTTTACACTGTCTAAAGACAACTCATGAAGCATAAGCATCTTTCATATTGGGCTTTCAAGCATGTTGCACATTCTGCAAACTACATGCAGTTTTTTCTGATCTTGACTAAGACACTAATTTGTAAATACAGTATACTTTTAATTATTCCTTTAAAGCCATTTTAACACATGAATGACATTAGAAAAGTGAATTTTTGGGCCATTTCAGAACTATATTACTGATGCCTATTTCTATGGCAAACCCTTACGAACAACCATATCACTGTCCAATGAAACAGCCTTAGTAGCCAGTAAGGACACCCTCATTGGAAAGGAAGTACAAGTTGGTGGAGCCGAATCATTAAGCCTGGTCCCATTAATGAATCAAAACTAAAAATCAAAGCAGGACATAGAAGCCCATCTGGCTAAAAACATAAAAGCAGGAATCTTGTGCCGTCTGGTTACAAACAGTTCAGACATTTGTCTGTGTGTCCTGACACATAGGGGGAAAAAAAAAAAAAAAAAAAATGTACAAAAAGGAAACCCTGACTGCACGCCAAAGAAAAATCTAAAGCTGGCAAATTTATCCAGACAACATGAATGGAGAACCTGAAACCACCTCCTCTCTTTGTCCAGATGAATAAAGTTACCAACATTTGAATTTTCTTTGCAGTGCAGCCAATTTCTTCCTTTGGATTTGTGCATAGGATGTGTGTGGCATAGGATGACACCCTGCTGGCATTTAGCACCCAGTCTTCCATGAGGGTGACCCAAATCAGGGTTTAAGAAAAGTATATTCCATGTTTTTATATAAATATAAATAGGATGGCAGGAGCTGATCTGTCATACTGCAATTTCTAAACCTACCAGCATGCTTCTTGTTCTGACACAAGCTTCTCTCTCCCTTCCTAGTCAAAGCTACAATACATTGTGTTTTAAGTATGCCTAGAGATTAGCTTTAGGTTGGTTATAGGTCTGCTAGAGGATTGGAAGCTCCTGCAGGCAGGAATCTTATTACCCTTATGTTTTGCCGTTTATATTGCTCAGCAAATCTGTAGCACCAGTGTTGGTACTACACCTATGAAGAGTTCTAATAACCTGCATTTGAAAGACTGCTTTGTGATACAGAAATACAGACCATTAATATCCAGAGCAGGGAAAACAAAGCACACAAACAAGTTCCTCAGATGCTGGAACTAAACAAAAAAAAAAATATATAAATATATATATATATATATATATATATATATATATATATATATAATATATATATATATATATATATATATAAATATATATATATATATATATATATATATATATATATATATATATATATATATATATATATATATATATATATAAATATATATATAAATATATATATAAATATATATATAAATATATATATAAATATATATATAAATATATATAAATATATATATATATATATATATATATATATATATATATATATAAATAAAAGAATTTATATATGTTCGATTCTATAGGTGTACCTTTTGAGTTGTCAGTGTGGTTTATGACTGGGGCCGGACAACTAACAGAAGGGGTGATATTGGAATCCACACACACAGAGCTGCAAAGATTTTTCAATATTTTGGGGTTTGGACATGGCGTCCTTGAGATGCATTGTTGTAAGAGTTTAGCGATACACAAGGCTGCAAAGTTTTGCACCGCTGTGTTTTCTTCCTTTTTCACAGATTCCATTAATGGTTTAATTATAGGATTGAGCTTCTCAGGCAGCTGCATGAGGTTGATGATGGCACAAGCTGCAAACATGTGTACTCTCAGCTGTAGCATCTGCCATTCCTGGTTGGTTTCTATCACAGTCATTTGAACTTGCTGTCTTTTTGCATCCAAGACCTGGAAAGCCTTCGGGTTCCCTCTCAGAACTGCTGTTGCTTCACTGAACACTGTAGTGATCTAAGAACAAGTAAAAGGGTTACAAGCGGGTTAAAGAGGAAACAGTGTGTAAAAGTCAGCAGTACACCTGAATGATGTCCAAGACTAGATATACTTTGCACTTACCTGTCCAGAGGAGTGGTTTAGCTAGAGGTCTTCGATAACCTTAACACTCGCCTGCAGCCACCCCTGCTTTAGCCTTACTGGGTATACATGAGGACATGTCTGTCTGGTTGCCATGGACCAGAACTTGACTACTTGCCATATCTTCCCTTTTTGATTAGACACACACACACACACACACACACACTACCTACCCCTTTGCAGTCCCACACCAATTTCCCTCTCCTGCCTTCATTGTTGTTAAAGAATGGATATGTCATTCATGGACAAGGCTCAACAGAAGAACTATGAAGCGTTTTCCATGTTGGCAAGCTTCCATTAAATGAACGAGACCCCAGAAAATGGCAGACTGGTAAAACATCTTAAAGCAGATAGAAGAAATTAGTCCATTTTCTTGGCATGGTTTGAAACGTATAATCTCCAGTTACTTGGATTGTAAAAAAAACGGCATTTAACCAAGCAAATGTAGCAATACACCAACAGAACTACAAATCATGCACACCGGCATGCCATCTAGTACAAATGGAGGTGTTGGATAGAAGATGCAACCTTCATGGATAGGGTTGCCACCATTTCTTCAAGCCAAACCTGAAAAGTTTAGCGCTGCACAGCAATTTTTAATTTTTTTGTAGTATACACTATAGGATCAGTAAAAAGACCTGGGACACCTTTGGGGGTGCCAAGGAGAGTAAGAATGTAGCAGGATTGTGAGGTGGGGGTGGTTGTGGGTAGTATAAATAGGAGGGGCAAGGGGAAGGTTGACCTATGATAGGAAGGTGGTGGGAGGTGAATGGGGGATGACGAGGGATGGAAAGAGGGGATTGCAGCAAAGATGGTAGGTTGGTGGAATTCAGACAAGGATGGGGAGGGGGGAAAGGAATGAAATGAGATTTGCAGAGAGAGACGGGCGCTTGCTCTATAAAAAAGGTGAGAGATGCGGATGGAGGTGAGCAAAGAGGCAATGATCAGGGGAGGACCAGAGTCTGTGGTGAGGAGAAGGAAGAAGCTGAATGAATAGGAGAGAGGCAGTCAGTGGTGAGGAGAAGGAAGAAGCTGAATGAATGGGAGAGAGGCAGTTCTGATGTGAGATGCAGTATTGCTAGTAGGAGTGAGACCGAGCAGCATGTAATTTGAATGAAAGGCAGTTAGGTTGTGTTACAATGGAGGTGGACCAAAGCACAGATGGATGAGAAGCAGGAGAGGCTCAGGGAGAAACCAAGTGAGAAGGAAAACAGTGCAGGGGGTAGAGTGTAAACTGAAAGTGACGATGGAGGGGGGCGTGGCCTGGAGCGGCATGGTGTAGGACGCTAGGGAACAGAGCTCCGCCGGCCGTGTATCCGATATATCAAATCCTGGGACTATCTGAAAAACTGACCACCCGAAAATCATCCCCACTGCTTTGGGAACCCCCTTGGATCATGTCACCGCCGGGAAAAAAAGCTAACTCTGCGGTTGTAAAGCTGGGACAGTACCGCCGACAAGGAGCTGAGTCTCAGGGAGAAGATGGCGCCGCCATGCAGGGGGAGGAGGGAGCCGTCGGAGCAGATACCACCAAAGTGCTTGAAGCTATAACAGCATGCCAAGAAGCAATAACAGCCTGCCAGACCACTGTCACAGCTAAGATTGAGGAGGTGAAGGTCGACATCTCTCTTGTGAGACAAGATTTTCAGAAGCTGAGAGAGAGAGTGACGGAGGCAGAGACTAGGCTGAGCAATGTGGAAGACTCACTCCCCCCGCTGCAGAACTCCACAGCAGAACTGCAATCCCAGGTAAATCAGCTCATGCAAAAGCAAGATGAGATCGAAAATAGATTGAGGCGATGCAATTTAAGATTTATTGGCCTCCCTGAGGGAGCAGAGGGGAAGGATCCCCCCACATTCCTGGAACATTTGCTATATGATACATATGGGAGAGATGCCCTCTCCCCTACATTTGTAGTCGAGCGTGCACACCGACTGTCCGGGAAAATGCCACCTGCTGGAGCGCCCCCACGCACGTTTATAGCGAAGTTCCTTAACTTCAGAGATCGTGACACCATTCTTCGTCTCAGCAGGGAAAAAGGCAACATTCCCTTTGGTAATAAGATGATCGCGGTCTTTCCAGATTTTTCCGCTGAGGTACAGCGCAGAAGGCGAACCTTCACGGAGGTCAAAAGGCGTCTCCGAATAAAAAATATAAAGTATGCTATGCTTTTCCCAGCACGTCTACGCGTTGGAGAGGACCGGGTGCACTTTGAGGATCCGGAGGCGGCCATTACATGGCTGGAGCAGAGGGACGCACACAGATAAGTGACATTATCATTCTCTCATGTCTTTATTGAACCTTCACTTACTTGCGGGGGAAGCAGGGCACAAATCCTCTGCAGCGTAGAAAAGCTGTTACCCCTACTAGACATGGCACTCACTGACTGACTTTTTCCCTCACTTTACCCCCAGCAGTGAAAGAGTGAGCCATGGCCGTAACGTAGCACACTGCTACTATTAACCCCTACTATGCCGTTCAAAGGGTCATACTTGTGTGTGTTACATCTTACAGCATAAATACCTGTTCGTCAGGGAAAAGCTCTGAACTGGTAATAAGTCCACGAATGCAACAACCTGACTGCCTAAACAGGTATCACAGGTATATACCTGACGTATATCCGCAAGTCACCTGTTTCCCACCATACCTATTGGAAATGTATACCTGGTCAACAAACCCCACGCAAGATCATTTAGACCACTACTTTCATATGTCAGTAAATAGTCCACATTCATTTCCGGCGGGGGATGATTCCCCCTTGAAAACCTCACTAATGAAAGTGAGCCAAGTCCTGAGATGTGTAACGTTACTCAGCGTAGTTTCGCCCCACACATCAAAACCCATGACCTGAGATGGAATAATCTGTTCACTGTTGTGCTGATATGCTCTTACGTTTGTAACACTACTCAGTTTTTACCAACCGCAGTGCTCACATCTATTAGTCGGTTTTTACTGAATCTTTTTTCCTCAGGTCGGACATTGTTCATGCCACGTTGGCAGTTTGGGATGAAAGCCCGCACTAGTTGGGGGTTGTGCAGGGCGGGGAGGGGGGTGGGGGGTTTTCAACAACGGAGAAAATTGATATGTTGCTATGTACTAACCACATGTTTACATCACCATGACAGATACAATTTACTATTTGAAACTGTTTATTGCCCGGAGATCTGTGTCGCCGTGTTTGCTATGGTGGGCTCTCCGAGGCCTGGGGCTCGTCATTTCCATTACTTACCTCAATGGCCACCCTGAAATTGCTCACGTGGAATGTCTGTGGTATTAGAGACCCGATCAAGAGGTCAGCAGTATTTACACAGCTTAAAAAACAAAAGGCGGATGTAATGGCTCTAGTGGAGACATGGCTCACAGAACACTCAAACGGCCTTGGATAGGGTGGGCTTTCCACTCGGTACATACCACACATTCCAGGGGTGTGTCAATTCTAATTACCAAAACCACGCACTTCGAGCTTCAGGGTTCGGAGATTGACCCACTAGGTAGATACGTGTTCCTAAGGGCCAAACTATATGGGGAACTGGTACTCCTGTTAGCGTTCTATGTCCCTCCACCATTCACCTATGAGGTAATCACTGTTGGGTTTGACTATATGGCTATGTACCCTACTATCCCAGCGATATGGATGGGGGATTTTAATAATCTATTAAACCCTGCGATGGATAGAATGAGCAGCTCAATGCCTCTGTCGCCCTCTTCCTATTTAACAAGATTTGCTAGATTACTAGATAACTTTAACCTTATAGACACTTGGAGGAACAGAAATCCCTCCACCAAAGCCTATTCTTGCTTCTCCATGTCCCATCGTGCTATGTCCCGAATAGATCTCATACTGATGTCTAAAACTCTTATCCCCAGGCTTGTAGATACAGGGTTTTCTCCTCGATCACTATCAGATCACTGTCCCTACTGGGCCTCGGTCGCTTTGTCTTGTGGCCGCCCGCCAGCTTCATGGAGACTAAATCCTTTTTGGCCGACGTTGCTCCCAGAAGATGATGACCTCTCAGAGGAATGGGAACAATACTTCAAGACAAATGATGACTTGGCCACAGTACAGTCGGTATGGGAAATGTTTAAACTACACGCCCGCATGACTCTCACTAGGCGCATTAACCAAATTAAAAGAGAATCTGAGTTAAATATTGATAGGGCAGAGGAAAGGGTACGGGAAGCAGAGAGAGGGTTTCTTAATGATCCCACCACTGATAGAGCTAATGCTCTTAAATTATGCTCGAGAACACTTGATCAATTGCAGTATGAAAAGTCCAAACGGAATTTTTTTTTCCACAAACAGAATCCATTTGAATACGGGGAAAGGACTGGGAAGCTTCTGGCCCATCTAGTCCATTGCGAGGAGAGACCTCCTGTGGAGATTTCACTACGCTCCTCTGATGATGTACTGGAGACGGAACCTAGCAAAGTTTCTGATTTATTTAAGGAGTTCTTCAGTAATCTATATATGACCACAGTCACGAATGACACATCCAGCATTGAGTCCTTCTTGGAGGGACTGACGATTCCTCAACTAAATGCAGAGCAGGTGGAGGAACTGGAAGCCCCACTAACATCAGATGAGATATCCAGTGCTATAGCAGGATTCCCCAAATCTAAGGCCCCGGGGTCCGATTGTCTACCCGTGGAATTTTATTCCACTTATTCGGACCTACTAATCCCTAGGCTCCTTAAATTATACAATGCTATCTTTGAGAACTCTGAACTGCCTGCTTCAATGCGAGAAACAACTATTGTTGTAATCCCCAAACCGGGTAAGGACCCACATCTCCCAGAGTCCTACCGTCCTATATCTTTGCTTCAGGTGGATTTGAAGATACTCGCAAAAGTGCTTGCCATCCGCCTGAATAAGGTTATCTTGTCCTTAGTGCTTAGTGACCAGGCCGGATTTATGCCAGGTAGAAACACCTTCAATCTCAGAAGAGTATTTATCAATTTACAGGCCAATCATGATTGTCAGGGATCCCGTGTGATTGTAGCCTTGGACACAGCCAAGGCATTTGATTCAGTAGAGTGGAGATACCTATGGACCTGTCTTGGCAGCTTTGGTTTGGGGCCCAAATTTATAAAATGGGTGCAACTTTTATATCAAACGCCGGTTGCAAAAGTGCTGGCCAATGGTTGGCCATCTGGACAATTTCCTTTGACCAGAGGTACAAGACAGGGGTGCCCTCTGTCGCCACTGCTATACGCGCTGGCGGCAGAGCCACTCGCGATAGCTATTCGAGCACACCCTGGGATTATGGGACTCGGTAGAGGGGAAGTGATAGAGAAGATCAGCATGTACGCGGATGACACACTTCTTTAGATGATTCAGTCAATTCCCTACCGTTAGCGCTAGACCTAATTAAACAATTCGGCATGTTCTCTGGTCTTCGAATTGGGACAAATCGCAGATACTCCCTCTGGATAGTTTTCCACCACCTAGGAGCAGGGCCCTATTACCTTTACAAAGGGTAGACGTTATTAAATACCTGGGGGTGAGGTTGACTAGAGACCCAGCAGACTATATACCATTAAATATAAACCCACTTTACAAAATGCTTAGACAAAAAACTCAGATCTGGGCACGTCTCCCCCTCGGAGTAATGGGCCGTATAAACATAATAAAAATGGTTCTGTTACCCAAAATTTTATACATGATATGGCACTCACCAGTATACTTAATTCTCAGACACTTTAAGCTAATGGAAGCTATTCTAAAACCATTCATATGGGGCAAAAACAGGCACAAAATTTCCTGGCATAAGTTGAAAAATCCAACAGATTTAGCTGGTATGGCCCTCCCGGACTTCAACATATACTATATGGCAGCCCAACTAGCACAAATATTCCATGTGGATAAGGTTGATAGGGAGAGATTCCTTAGTTTTCTATGTCCAGAATGGTCTCGCAAGACCCAGGATTCAATGGTAATGATAACAGTGGGAGTAAGGGGGGGTGGCGAGGTTGGATAACCGTAGATCAATATTGTACCAATATAGGAGGATATGGAAACTTGCCTCGGATAAGTTGAGCATACCAGCAGTACATGACTTTACCACTATATGGCACAACCCAGACCTGCCCGAGTTCTTTACGATCCCGGACAGTGAGGTGTGGAGCTCCAAAAGGGATTTTTTACTTGTCTCATATCATCAGTAATGGTAAACTGAAGAGCTTTGACAGGTTAAAATCCGAATTTATGCTTCCAAACCAATTATTCTTCAGATATCTGCAGCTCCGCCACGCCTTTCGATCACAATTCCCCACAGAGGATTCCATCTCAGTCGGCAATCCCCTCATGGAATCAATAAAATACCCAGACCCCAAAAAATTGATCTCTCAATTTTACATTATGCTGACGACAGCAACCAAAATTGCATATGCACTGAAACCTAGGTGGGAGAGGGAGGTGGAGGTGGGCAATATGGAGGATGATGAATGGAGTGATGCTCTTGATGCTTGCAAACTGGTATCCCCTAAATTATCGGATAGGTTGACCCAGATTTTCATATTACATAGATCCTACCTCACACCATATAGAATTTCTAGATATAAACAGAATCAGTCTATAACATGTACAATGTGCAATCAAGCAATAGGCACATTCTTTCACTTAATATGGCAGTGCCCAAAGATTCAGGCCTTCTGGACCCAGGTGGTGAGATTCCTGCATGACACAATGGGCTCTATCACATTACAACCCAAACTGTGTATTTTAGGAATTTTCCCCAACACAGAGATCAACAAATTCCAAAAGATATTCCTTCAGGAAACGCTCTTCTCTGCACGAAAAGTTATAGCCAGACTTTGGATGAGGCCTGATCCGCCAGAGCTCAAACACTGTGTTGCAGAAGTAAATACAGTATTACCCCATAAGAAACTCACATATTCACACAGAGGGTGTCCTACAAAGTATGAAAAAATTTGGGACAAGTGGCTTAAAGCACCTGAAACCTGTATGTGATATATAAAATTAAAAAGAATGTTATAATAGGACGCACAGACCAATAGCCATTATGTAAGAATTCTGTATGGGAGGGAGAGGCATTTAATGGAATCACAAGGTGTGCACAGTATCTGGAATGTTTTTTCACTTTGTTTTTCTTTTTGCTGCTTTATCTTTTTTTCTTTTTATTATACTGAATGTCATTGGTGATTTATTAAAAAAAATAAATAAAATAACATAGCATAATACATATAATTTGGGGGTAGACATAGCGAATTGTTTGTCATTACATATTGTAATGCTTGTAATGTTTTTTCTGATACAAGAAATGCATGACTGTATACATGTTTACTTTATTTTCAATAAAATATTTGGAATTGAAAGTGACGATGGAGGGGGACAGCTGGGGGAGGTGAGCAGCCGAAGGTGCGAAGGAGGGGGTGGCTGTTAGAGGGAATACCGATGAGATTAGGTCTGAATAATGTGTCCGGGTTTCAGGTGGACTGAAACCCAGACACATGGTTCAAATCCCAAAAAGGTGGCAACCCCATTGATGGAGGATACATTGCCTTATGTTGTCAAAGAAACATGACTGGACATATTCCGAAATGTGATGTCTTCTGTAACCACTTGTCGACCAGCCAGAGTCATACTGCGGCAGGTTGGCATAATCCCGCGAGCCATCGTAGCTGTACGTCGGCTCCTTTAAAGTGGAATAGTAGGCAAAAGGTGCACGCCTGCTGCACTGCGGGGGTGCCGATGCTTGTGCCTTGCGGTCGCGATGACCGCCAGCCACGAGCGATCGCAGGCACGTGTGTGTAAACACACAAATCCCTGTTCTGAGGAGATGCAGATAGTGGGTTCCTAAAAGCTAGGAACCACCATGTGTTATCTCCTATAGTCAGTCCCCTCCCCTTACAGCTAGAAGACACAGTCAGGGAACACAGTTAACCCCCTTCCCTGTCAGTGACATTTGTACAGTAATCAGTGCATTTTTATAGCACCGATCGCTGTATAGTTTTCAATCGTCCCAAAAATGTGTCAAAAGTGTCCGATGTGTCCGCCATAATGTCACAGTCTCGATATAAAATAAATAGCAGATTGCTGCCATTACTAGTAAAAAATAAAATAAAATAAAAAAAAAGAAGAAGATAAAAATGCCATAAATCTATCCCCTATTTTGTAGACACTAACTTTTGCGCAAACCAATCAATATACGCTTATTGCGATTTTTATTACCCAAAATAGGTAGAAGAATACATATCGGCCTAAACTGAGAAAAAAAAAATTTGCTTTTTTTTAAAAAAAAAAATTGGGGGATATAGCAAAAAGTACAAAATATTGTATTTTTTTCTTCAAAATTGTCGCTCTTTTTTGTTTATAGCACAAAAAATGAAAACGCAGAGATGATCAAATATCACCAAAAGAAAGCTCTATTTGTGGGGAAAAAAAGCGTCAATTTTGTTTGGGAGCCACGTCGCACGACCGCGCAATTGTCAGTTAAAGAGACGAAGTGCCGAATCACAAAAAGTGCTCTGGTCTTTGGCCAGTCAAATGGTCCGGGGCTTAAGTGGTAAAGCAACAAACCTCACCCACAAAAGTCCTGTTGTATCAATTTTGTTTGTGTTAAGCGTCGCGCAATTGTGAGTTAAACCGACGCAGTGCCTCATCACAAAAAGTGTTCTGGTCATTGAGCAGCCAAATCTTCAGGGGCTGAAATGGTTAATATTCCCTCCTTTGTAATGCTTTGTGACTTCTAAGTGGTGATGTGGTTAAAGTCATGAACAATCCCCGAATACAGCACTTTCAGTACAGGCAAATTACTTTATGCTATTTTTGGCTCAGCCGCTTCACGTTATTCCCTGAAGTCCACAGGACACACTCACCAGATCATTAGCTTGGTCGATGGTGAATACGCTGCAGTTTACTCTGCTTTGGATGTCAATGTGAGCATCAGCCAGGGAGGAGATTAACTGTTTACACTCATTCTGCATCCTGGTAAAAGGGATTGCTATTTCATCATAATACAGATGCTCTGAAAGAACTGCAAGCAGACGTGGCTGGACGGCAAGGGATACCGTTCTGCATTCCTATACAGACAGAAACAAAAGGCTGTATAACCACAGAACAGAATAAAAAACACAAAATTTGACAAACTTAATACTATACCCCAGAAACAAAAAACAGAAATGTACAGTCAGGTCCATAAATATTGGGACATCGACACAATTCTAATCTTTTTGGCTCTATACACCACCACAATGGATTTGAAATGAAACAAATAAGATGCTTTAACTGCAGACTTTCAGCTTTAATTTGAGGGTATTTACATCCAAATCACGTGAACAGTGTAGGAATTACAACAGTTTGTATATGTGCCTCCCACTTTTTAAGGGACCAAAAGTAATGGGACAATTGGCTGCTCAGCTGTTCCATGGCAAGGTGTGTGTTATTCCCTCATTATCCCATTTACAACGAGCAGACAAAAGGTCCAGAGTTCATTTCACGTGTGCTATTTGCATTTGGAATCTGTTGCTGTCAACTCTCAATATGAGATCCAAAGAGCTGTCACTATCAGTGAAACAAGCCATCATTAGGCTGAAAAAACAAGACAAACCCATCAGAGAGATCGCAAAAACATTAGATGTGGCCAAATCAACTGTTTGGAGCATCCTTAAAAAGAAAGAACGCACCGGTGAGCTCAGCAAAACCAAAAGACCCGGAAGACCGCAGAAAACTGTGGTGGGTGACCGAAGAATTCTTTCCCTGGTGAAGAAAACATCCTTCAGAAAAGTTGGCCAGATCAAGAACACTCTCCAGGAGGTAGGTGTATGTGTGTCAGATCAAGAACACTCTCCAGGAGGTAGGTGTATGTGTGTCAAAGTCAACAATCACGAGAAGACTTCAGCAGAGTGAATACAGAGGGTTCACCACAAGATGTAAACCATTGGTGAGCCTCAAAACCAGGAAGGCCAGATTAGATTTTGCCAAACAACATCTAAAAAAGCCTTCACAGTTCTGGAACATCCTATGGACAGATGAGACCAAGATCAACTTGTACCAGAGTGATGGTAGGAGAAGAGTATGGAGAAGGAAAGGAACTGCTCATGATCCAAAGCATACCACCTCATCAGTGAAGCATGGTGGTGGTAGTGTCATGGCGTAGGCATGTATGGCTGCCAATGGAACTGGTTCTCTTGTATTTATGGATGATGTGACTGCTGAAAAAAGCAGCAGGAAGACTTCTGAAGTGTTTCGAGCAATATTATCTGCTCATATTCAGCAAAATGCTTCAGAACTCATTGGCCGATGCTTCACAGTGCAGATGGACAATGACCTGAAGCATACTGCAAAAGCAACCAAAGAGTTTAAGGGAAAGAAGTGGAAATGTTATGCAATGGCCAAGTCAATCACCTGACCTGAATCCGATTGAGCATGCATTTCACTTGCTGAAGACAAAACTGAAGGGAAAATGCCCCAAGAACAAGCAGGAACTGAAGACAGTTGCAGTAGAGGCCTGGCAGAGCATCACCAGGGATGAAACCCAGCGTCTGGTGATGTCTATGCGTTCCAGACTTCAGGCTGTAATTGACTGCAAAGGATTTGCAACCAAGTATTAAAAAGTGAAAGTTTGATGGATGATTATCTGTCCCATTACTTTTGGTCCCTTAAAAAGTGAGAGGCACATATACAAACTGTTGTAATTCCCACACCGTTCATCTGATTTGGAAATACCCTCAAATTAAAGCTGAAAGTCTGCAGTTACAGCACATCTTGTTCGTGTCATTTCAAATCCATTGTGGTGGTGTATAGAGCCAAAAAGATTAGAACTCTGTTGATGTCCCAATATTTATGGACCTGACTGTACATGGATATGCTGGCTGTTTAAAATTACAAATCCTTTTGGAAGGTTAAACACTCCTCTGCTAGTCAGTAAACTACTACCTGGTTTAACTCCTACTTGCTCTCAGGACAAAGGCGATGTCAAGTCATTGTCCACTATAAGGATTGGAGGCAAAGAGGTGGCATAAGAAATTGAGCTGCATAATTAGGTCACCTGTCTGGTGGTGCAGTGTGGAAAATTCTAACTGCACAAATCCACACACTAGGCTGGTAAAACCGTATTTTCAACTTTATATGTAGCTATTTTTATGGGATTTCCCCTTTAGCCACTTTCCGACCGGCTATAGCATGGTCAGCCAACATCCTCCCATGATTGCACCCACCATGGTGCACTCGGTGATCATGGTGTCCTGGACACAGCTGATCACAGATCAGGGTAAAGGGCCAGTCACAGCGGCCCTTTACCATGTGATCAGCTGTGTTCAATCACAGCTGATCATGATGTAAACACAAGCTGGTTATCGGCATTCAGTTCTTTACACTGACAGCGTGAGGAGAGCCGGTAACCGGCTTGTGTGAAAGGGACATCTACACTGATAATCAGGGCACTGATTATCAGTGCTGCTAATTAGTGCCCGAGTAAAAAATACCTGTTTGCAAAATTGTATAATAAACTCTCCCCGCCCCTCCCTCTCCAAAATATTACGTTTTTTTTATTTGGAAAAAAAATTAACCCATTGGTGAATACCAAAAAAAAAAAAAAAAAAAAAAAAAAAAGAATTTGTGTGAAAAAAAAATAAAAAAAATCATGATGATAATTTTATATGGGTACAGTGCAAGACCGCACAATTGTCATTTAAAGTGCAACAGTGCCAAAAGCTGAAAATTGGCCTGGTCACGAAGGGGGTAAAATTATCCAGTAGGCAAATGGTTAAAGAAATTTGCCATGAAGCAACACTATGTAGAAGGGCTCTAAATGAAGAAACCATGGATGCCCAATAGGTTCAAATTTGCCATTCCAGAACTACCAGCTTTCTAAAGAGCACCAGACATTTCTTTGTAACAAATTTTCAGTTAATGCAATAAAGCTTTTTTATATTGCAATAGTCTGTGCCCAGTGAGAATGAATTGTTCTGTAAAATATACAAAATCAATTATCCTATAGGTGACTGCAGACCGATCAGAGTACCAATAAACATGCAAGTATCTAGGCCAGTGATGGCGAACCTTGGCACCCCAGATGTTTTGGAACTACATTTCCCATGATGCTCAACTACACTGCAGAGTGCATCAGCATCATGGGAAAGGCTATGGACACTTCTTGAAGTCTGACCAAAAAAACCTGAAAACTTTAGTATTAGAACTACCTCAATAGCTAAATAGGAACTGCAGTCTGCTCACATAATTTGTAATAAACATCTTTGCCATTCTGAAGCTCCTCCACTAAGTCTGGCTGAAACCATTTTAACTGTCCGCAGCTAAAGCTGCTGCCTGTTCTGTGTACAGAACACCTCCAGGTAGCCATATTGCACTGCATTTTCAGAAAATTGCAGATTGAAAAGAAAAAGTAATTTTAAATATTCAATTACAATATGACATGTGTTGCAATTGTATACACAATATTTTTTATTTGCTACTTTTATTTGCTACTTTTCTTTCTACTTGCCATTTTTTATTTTACTTTCTATTCAGCTCCTGTAGCAAATCATACATCATGCAATTATGTAAATATCTTTTTCACTGTGCTGTACTTTTTATTTTATTGATGGGAATTTGTAACCCCCTCTTTTTTTGGGCTACAGGGTATGGAGAGTATTTAACCACTTGCTGACCAGCCGCTGCACATATACTGTGGCAGATTGGCTCGGCTGCGCAAATTGCCGTAGATGTACATTGGTTCCTTTAATGGCTATAGCAGGCGCCGTGAACACTCCACAGAGCCAGAACGGGGATCTGTCAATGAATGTCAACAAACCAATCCCCATTCTGACAGGGGACTAGAGCGAGATCGTCTGTTCCTAGTGAGCAGGATCTCTAATCCTAGTCAGTACACTCCCCCCCCAGTTAGAAACAGCTCGCTAGGGGACACTTAACACCTTCCCTGCCAATGTCATTTATACCGTGATCAGTGGCTATTTTTAGCTCTGATTACAGTAATGTCACTGGTCTCAAAAAAAAAAAAAAAAAAAAAAAAAAAAAAAAAAAAAATCAAATAGCTGTTTACCATTACTACTAAATTAAAAAAAGCCATAAATACATAAATATATCACCCATTTTTTTTTTTGGACGCTATAACTTTTGCAGTCAATATACGCATACTGCGATTTTTTTTTTTTTACCAAAAATATGTAGAATACATATTGGCCTAAACTGATTTTTTTTTTCGGATATTATAGCAAAAAGTTTTTTTCTTCAAAAATTGGTCTTTGTTTACAGCGCAAAAAATGAAATGCCACCATAAGAAAGCTCTATTTGTAAGGAAAAATACATAAATGTTGTTTGGGTACAGCGATGCACAACCGCACAATTGTCAGTTAAAGCAACAGTGCCGTATCGCAAAAAATGGCCTGGTGATTAAGACCCCTTTCACACGGTAAAGCGCCCCTAGTTTTAGCAGAGCTTTTTGGCCCTAGCAGAGCGCTTTTAACCCCAGCTAGCGGCCGAAGAGAGGGTTAAAACTGTCCATGTTGGGGAGCTTCTGAAGCGCTCCCATTCATTCCAACGGGCAGGGGCAGTGTAGGAGTGCGATATGCACTTGGTCCCCTTGGGGGTTAAAAAAAAATTAAAAAAATAAATTTCTACTGTAGTGCGCTTTCACAGTGGTTCGCTTCAAAAACTTCCAGTAAAAACGCATGTGTGTTAATAATGGTGGTGCATATTTTAAAGGACATGTGACTCAAAACTGCACCAAAAAATTTTAGCGAGGGTTTTTTGATGCCATTTCAATGGGGAGGAGAGTTTTTGCTGAGGGTTTTTAACTCCCCAAACAAGCTCCAAAAATGCTGCAAGCAGGATTTTTTACACCGCAACAGATGTGTACCGTCCAAGTGTAAACACATTCATAGATTTTAAAGGGAAGCATTTTTTTTTTTTTGAGCTCATCAGGCACTTTAATGCAAAAGCGCTTGAAAAAATCCAGTGTGAAAGCAGCCTTAATGCTTAGTTATTCCTCTCTTCCCATGCACCTCATAACGTAATGTGGGCACCAGTGAGGCACTTTCATAACTCCGGGGCACTGATTGGTGACTGCTTTCCCTCATAGGTTAATTTTGGTAGGCTTTTATAAGACAGGTTTGTTGTCTGGTCATCCAGTATCACATCTGCCAAAAAAAAAAAAAAAGTAAAGGATCTGGCTTTATCATATTACCTTCTGCAAGGCTGCCCATTCACAAACCACAAGAGCCACACTTATCCTCTGTAAGGCAGACTTGGAGTTAAGATGGAAGAGAAGTAGCTGGGCTAGGGATTCAGCAGGCTTGATCTCCTGAGAAGGTGCATTTACAACAGGATCACAGATACAGCAGCACAACGATCCAAGCAGTCTGAAATTGGGACAGCCAGATATCAGTGAAAATACAATATTTTTTTTTAAAACCATGCATTTTAACAGGTCTATGCTATATCTGCTTACAAAAGAAGTGTACTGACCTTGCAGCAGCTATACGAGCTCGAGTAACCACAAAGTCTCTGGTGGCAGAGTCCTCAGTGACACTGTCTGAGCCAGCAATATACTCCTGGGTGACTTCTTTTGTCTGGCCCTGACCTTGACGCAATTTACCACCTGCCTTTTCATATAAAAAATAGAAATTAAAAAAGTAAAGCCATTAAACTCTATACTCAAGTAATGACCTGCTTTTTTTTTTTTTTTTTTTTTACAAACGGGCATATATAGCATATAGATACATTAAAGTAGACAGAACTCAACCCTGAACCCACATTACTGTTGCTTCACCTCACCTTTGACTTGGGTTTGACCTCCAGCAGCATATTTAATTCAATAGGCAGATGAGCTGGCTGCATCATTAAACAGAGCCACGCTCCCATCCATGGGCAGGCAGCGGCCACTACGTACTGCACATTTGCTTTGGTAATCAGTTCTTGCCACAACTTAAAATAAAAAGGCAAACATTTACAACAAGTCAGCTGAACATCTATCGCAGCAGTCAAACAGCATCAAAAACTTTACCTTATGGATAAGATCAAGAATTTCTTGGTTGCTCTCCAGAATACAGAGCTGAAATATATGCCGCAGCATGTCTTGCAAGATGGGGGTTAGCCAACCTGAACAGTTCTGGAACACAAGGAGGAAGAAGACTGGAATCAGGCAGTGTACATATGTAACACTTTCATTTACATTTCATTAGTGAGCATTAGTTTGAGCTCTGAAACAAGGCAAAAAATATAGATGTATAAAATGCCAACCCCTGGCAGGTACTGAAGCCAGTCTGACACTTTAAAGCCTCATGTTACACTGCTGCTGCTAAACGGACATTTAGGAGCAGTTGGGCATTTTTTTCAGCTGCTCCTGAACTCTCATCTATGTTATCTTATCAGTACATGTACACAGGGTCATTTAGTCATTTCTAGGCAGTTGAGTTTAGAGACCTTTTGTGGAAAGTTTCTTTCACGAGCTAAACGCAGCAACTCACGGTTAGCCGCGTTTTGTTTCCAGGCGGTTTTTATTTTTGGCTATTTTTTAAAAAAAAAATACTGTATTTACCGGCGTATAACACACGCTGGCATATAAAAACGCACCACAAGTTTAGGAGGGAAGTTTAAGGAAAAAAAAAAAAAAAACATATTTTAAATGCCCATCAATGCAGCCTTGCACAGTGTCCATCTGCAGCCCACCCCCAGTGCCCATCCGCAGCCTTCCCCAAAATTGCAGCATGTTTGGCTTTTAAAATTACCACCGTCGCCGCCGAGATATTCGGCTCTTCTCGCCGCCGACATAGACCAAGCCGAGTGCACTGTGTACTCGGCTCCGCTCGCAGTCATGCCCCCATCCCGCCCTTTGGCCCGGCTCCTATGAGGGACACAACACCAGTCCAATGGCGGGACGTAAAGGCTAGGAGGCGGGACTGGGCAGGACTGCGAGCAGAGCCAAACCTAGCCGAGTACACAGTACACTCGGCTCGATCAAGGTCGGCGCCCTCACAGACGGCGGGGATTGGCGTATAACCCACGATTTTCCCTTGATTTTAAGGGGTAAAAAGTGCGTGTTATACGCCGATAAATACGATATGGTTTTTTTTCAAATGCTTCTAAACACAAACGCGGCAAAACGCTGCTAAGCGCGCCATGTAAACGCACCAAAACTGACATTTTAAATGTGGGTTACTATCTGTCAAGTTAAATTGTTCAGGAGAGGTTGTAAAAACGTCCCGTGTACATCAAGCTTAAAAGGAGGACAATTCAAGAGAAATGAAAAAAGCACTTGGTGCTGGATCTTGCCTAACGGCCCGTACACACGATCCGAATATCGTACGACTTTTTTCGCTTGATAGTCACAAGTAGACACTGAATAAGCAACTCAAGTCACGAAAATTCTCGTACGACAGAAAAAAAAAAAAAAATGAATAATAATCGGAAGTGATGTCATGTGCTGTAATGTATTTGTATTGTATTTTCGGACGACAACTGTACCGACCAAACAAAAATCGTACGATCTGGCATCGTACAAGGAAAATTTGCGTGCTTGTCCGATCGAATAATAGTGGATGAACTGTCGTGATCGGCTCTCAAAAGTAGTGTACACACGATCCGAAAATCGTACGATTCTTCTTCGGACAACAGTTTTCGCACAATACTCGGATCGTGTGTACGGGCCTTAAGGCTTGTTCAAGGCCTACTCAATACAGGAAAAGCAAATTTTTATAAAGTTTATTTAAAGTGCACTTGTACCCAGACCATGTACGTTAAAATTTTCATATTTACAAGATATCATTTTAAAAAAGGGGTATAGCCTTAGCCTATGTTCACTCTACGTATCCCAGATAAACAAAAGCAAAAAGAAAACACAAAAACACACAGAGCCTTAAAAAGGAGACATGTGGGATAGTACAAATGGCATAAGGCTCCATTCATACTTGTGCGACACCAAAGTTGTGCGGTTTCCGATGCAACTTTGGATGGGTGACACTTAGATGGCTTTGACTGTTGCATTGATAATAACTACTTGCCACACGCAATACGTTTATATATGATGCGGTTTGCAAATGGTTTCCTGGGATTATGGCTGAAGACAGCCATAACCCCAGTACCATTTTTTTCTGCAGGCGGCTGGCTCTCTCATGAAACCAGTGCAAGCAGCTCATGAGCCGCTGGAACTGTTTCCGAAGCAGGAGGAAGGGATGTGTCCTTCACCCTCTCCCGGTGGTGTTTCTCGGGCTTAAGGTTTCCGCCGGTTCACCAGAGAAACATGACTGTGCAGCCAGACGCTCCCATGGGCAATCAAAAAGTTAAACACTCTGAAACTATGGCCTTGCAGGACCAAAGCAATGTCATGACATCACTTCTGGTCCAGGCTGGAAGAACTTCCCCATCTGGAACAAGCCGCTCACTCATTCTCTCCTCTGACTCAGTGGCTGCGATTTTCCAACAGGCGCAGTTTCAAGCCACTAGCTGGAATGAGCATGCCCGTCATGTTTTCATTGAATAGTGACATCAAGCAGTCAAAGGGAAACAAAGGCAAATGACAGTATTTAAAAGATGTGGCAGTAAACTTTACTGTACAACCACGTCCCTGCACTGCTCTGCAGAAGGAAAGCAATTCTGAGAAAGAATGACATGGCTGAAGTGCTGCTGGTGTACTCCTTCTGAGAACAGTAAGAGATAAAGAAGCCTGGAGGGGAGGGGAAGGAAGAGAGCAGCTGCAACTGTGTGAAGTCTTGGGAGTCTGGAGCTGACATCAGTTACACAGATGGAAGAGGGAGTATCCCGACAATAATGTGGGCATATCACTGCAAGGAGGACTGTAGCCCCTCCCACAGATATTTTTATTTTTTTACAAGAAAGTCTAAAAGCAGACAATAGTTTGCTAGTAGCAGCTCACTAGGATTGAGACGGGGGGAGACGAGAAAAAAAAAAAAAAAAAAAAAAAAAAAAAAAAAAAAAAAAAAACTTTTAAAGCTTTAAGGCTTTAAAAGGAGAACTACTCACCACTGAGGTTAAATTAAGATTTGGTTTCACATCATTGATTGGAAATAGTAAGGTTGCCAAAGATTTATATTCAAATTTTGCCAAGAGTCTGACAAGCCCATGCCTAAATGAGGGATCCTAAAATTTGACTGGTTGATGTAGACAGGCCCATTCCTTTGCATTAAAAAAAATACTGCTACTTTTGAAATAGCTTAGGTATTTTGCCAAGAGAAAGTTATCCAAAAAAAATAAATCAAAGTTAACCGCTTCAGCCCCGTAAGATTTTACCCCCTTCCTGACCAGAGCGTTTTTTGCGATTCGGCACTGCGTCACTTTAACTGACAATTGCGCATGCGTGCGACGTGGCTCCCAAACAAAATTGACATCCTTTATTTCCCACAAATAGAGCTTTCTTTTGCTGGTATTTGGTCACCTCTGCGATTTTTACTTTTTGCGCTATAAACAAAATAGGAGCGACAATTTTGAAAAAAAAAAAAAAAAGCATTATTTTTTACATTTTGCTATAATAAATATCCCCCAAAAATATATAAAAAAAAACATTTTTTTCCTCAGTTTAGGCCGATCGTATTCTACATATTTTTGGGAAGAAGAAAAAAAAAAAAAAAAAAAAAAAAAAAAAAAAAAAAAAAAATCGCAATAAGCATTTATTGATTGGTCTGCGCAAAAGTTATAGCGTTTACTAAATAGGGGATAGTTTTATAGCATTTTAAAAAAAATTTTTTTACTAGTAATGGCGGCGATCAGCGATTTTTATTGCGACTGCGACGTTATGGCGGACATTTGACACATTTTTGGGACCACTGTCATTTATACAGCGATCAGTGCGATTAAAAATGCACCGATTACTGTGTAAATGACACTGGCAGTGAAGGGGTTAACCACTAGGAGGGGTTAAGTGTGTCCTAGGGGAGTGATTCTAACTGTAGGGAGGATGGGCTGTGTGTGTCATTACTCTGATCACAGCTCCCGATGTTTACATCAGCATCTCCCCATTCGTCCTCTCCGTGAGGTGATCGCGGGTATCCCCGCGGCGATAGAGTCCACGGGACCCGCGACCCGACTCACGGAGCTCCCAGCCGGCGTGCACACAATGGCACGGCGGGGAATTCAAATGGACGTACAGGTACGCCCATTTGCCCAGCCGTGCCATTCTGCCGACATACATCGGCGTGCGCCGGTCGGGAACCGGTTAAAATTTAAAGCTGGCCATAGAGTTTTCATTTTTAGATCAGCTGGCCAGGAAAAAACAAACAAAACCACAACCACCAAAATGAGTCATTTAAAACATCTATTGATACTGGTAAAATGCTCATTATATTTAGAGTAGATCTCATATTATAAGACTACTCCAAATCAGGTAAAATATCAAGTAAAATATAAAAATTGTGTTAATGCTTTAAGGCAGAGGTTTCAAGCTATGGTCCTCCAGTAGTTCAGGAACTACAATTCCCATCATGCCTAGTCATGTCTGTGAATTTCAGTTTTACAATGCCTCATGGGATGTGTAGTTCCACAACAGCTGGGAGGGGCGTAGTTTGAAGAACCCTGCTTTAGGGTAATGTTTTTCTCTAAACTACAGTATATGAAAAAAAAAACAAAAAAACACAAAAGCAGAGAAATTAGATTGCAAGTATTTCCTGCAGGCAAAAAGAATGGCAAGAGGTTCCAATTTCCTGTCCAGGTTATTGGTGCCCAAACACATACCAATTTAGATGCTATAAAAATAAACAAATACGCTCAAAAGGAAAAACAAACACCACACAAAAAAACTTGAAGGGCAACAATTCAAAAATCTGTGGGTTGTAGGCCCTGGTTTGTCTAGTTCCAGGAGCATCTACTATAAAGTCATGCAAGATGGACATCCACAGCACTCAACAGGAATAAGGGCAAAGAGTTCGGAACCACTGGTAATTTTTCATTAGTTTCAGTGCAAAACTCAATCTCCACTATAATCTCACTTACTAACCTGGTCCTGTGTATATAACAAAGTGCATAAGGTTTCTAGAGCTGCCCTCCGAACAGAAGAAATCGTATGACGCAGGAAAGGCCACACTCGTGGCACCAATATTGTAAGAGATTGCTGAATGCTGCAAAGACAACAGGAAACACGCATAATCAACTCTTATAACCAGTATTCCTTTTAAATCTTTTGAAGAATAGGTCATAAAATGTAGGGGGGAGAACACGTTGCCCAAATTCTCTTATTACAGAATAGAGGTTTATCAACTTACTTGCACTGCTGAACCTGAGGATAAGTAAGTAGGGAAGAGAGGAGGGTCATGATACTGTTGGTAGAAGCTGTGAGGTCATCTAACTCCAGAAGTGCATCCCATAAAGTGCTAATAATAAAAGGAACCTATGGAAATGAAGATATTTAATCGTTTAAAGATAACTTCCAGGAATTCAGACATTTTGTAAAAAAAAGTTCAGGCACACCGAGTTAAGCCCAAGGAAGTGCATGGCATCTCCTGAACTTATCTTTATTTATATCTGACAGGTTTCAGGCTCTGCCAGTGTATACACAACACTTGGGGCAGTGAGGAGACAGAGGCACACACAGTAGCTATGCCTGCCCAGCCCCTCTGCTGCCCATTCAGAGAAGCCTCTGTATTTTGTGAATGAGTTCACATAATACAAAGGCTTCTGTGAATGGGCAGGAGGAGAGGAGGGGTAGGCATAGCAGCTGCACCGACTAATGTTGAAGATGCTTAGACCTGAAGCAGTAGCATAAGGCTCCCGAAAATACAGCAGTAGTCTTCCAGGAAAGCAATAAACTAAGATGTAAATAAGCCCAGGAAAAGTCATGCAGCTCCTTGGACTCAACTCAGTGGGTCTTCACTTTTAACAAAGGAGCTAAATTCCAGGAATGAAAGTTCCATGTTCACTTCTCTTCATTGAAAGTACACATTCTTCAATCCAAGGGGCTCTACCAATTGTGTTAACCATAGCGACCAGGTGACTAGTCTTGTATATGCCGCACTTCTAGTGGGTGGATCTACTAGGTGCAACAGAGTGATGAAAGCAGACCTACTTGAAAGTAAAACTTAAAAAGCAACATACACATTTTAGTAAATCCTCTTAAATACTAGGAAACCTGAAAATTACACATGGTAATAAAAAAAAAAAAAAAAAAACTGAAATTATTTTCCTACCATATAGCTGCTATTGGGGTCTCTAATCCCCCTCAGTTCAACAGAGCTAGCATGTCATTTCCTTCCTCTGTGCTAGCATCTGCATCTCCCACAAGTCCTCATGCCTTCTATCATGCTCAGTCTATTTTACATAACACACCCATCTGCCAATCAATAGCTGGGTGTGTGCTATGTAAAACAGTGAAAGGTTTTTTAACTGTAAATGTTATATATTTTTTTTTAACCACTTCCAAACCGCCCACTGTATATATCCACGTTGGCACTTTAACCACTTCCGGATCGCCCACCGTCGTTTTACGTGATGACTTGAGGATATCGATGTTATGGCAGCAGCTAGCTGCCATAACCTTGGTATCCTCTTCTTCAGCGGGCGGTCCGTTACAAGATAAAAGTGGTCTCTGCGGCAGATTCGCAGCGAGATCCCTTTTAATCGGCGGCAGAAGAGGCCCCCCCCCCTCCCGCCACGATCTGGTGCCCTCCGCCGCTTACCGGAGCGGTTGGCAGCGGTGGAGGCAATCACGCCTGTCCCTTGCCTGGGTATGGAGACGAGTGAGGGGAAGATGACCCCCACCCGTCTCCATATCACTGCAAGGCGGAAGCGACGTCAAAACCTAACTTCCACCCATAGCTCATAAAGGGCCATTTTTTTTAAAATGACAATTATTTTTTTTATTGCATTTTAATGTAAATATAAGATCTGAGGTCTTTTTGACCCCAGATCTCATATTTAAGAGGTCCTGTCATGCTAGGGTAAAAAGGTAAAAGAAAAAAAATTTTTTCTTCAAACGCGCCCCGTCCCGACGAGCTCGCAAGCAGAAGCGAACGCATACGTGATTAGCGCCCGCATATGAAAACAGTGTTTAAATCACACATGTGAGGCATCGCCGCGATCGGTAGAGTGAGAGCAATAATTCTAGCCCTAGATCTCCTCCAACTTAAAACATGCAACCTGTAGAATTTTTTAAACATCACCTATAGAGATTTAAGGGTAAAAGTTTGTCGCCATTCTACGAGCGGGCGCAATTTTAAGCGTGACATGTTGGGTATCAATTTACTCGGCGTAACATTATCTTTCACAATGTAAAAAAAAAAAAAATGGGCTAACTTCACTGTTGTCTTATTTTTTTAATTCAAAAAAGTGTATTTTTTCCAAAATGCGCAAATACGGTGTGAAAGAAAGTATTGCAATGACCGCCATTTTATTCTCTAGGGTGTTAGAAAAAAAAAAAACGTATAATGTTTGGGGGTTCTAAGTAATTTTCTAGCAAAAAAAAAAAAACTAACTGTTTTTAACTTGTAAACAAATCTCAGAAAGAGGCTTGGTCTTTAAGTGGTTAGACCCCTTTCAAACTGGGGCACTTTGCAGGCGCTACGGCGCTTAAAGCGCCTGCAAAGCGTCCTGAAAGAGCCACTGCTGTGTCTCCAACGTGAAAGCCCCGAGGGCTTTCTAAAAAAGGCATTTGGTCCAGACTGTGGATCGATAACATTTTTTTAAAAAATATTTATTAGGACAGTCAATGTATCTCCAAAATGGAAGAGATTTCATGTTAAAAACACATATTAAAGCAACATTATATGCAGTGTGAGAAACCACTTACCTGCTTAAATTGTAGCTTAACTAAACTGTCTACAACAGGCACTAAAGACGCAGCTGCTACTGCCCGCACATCATCATCAAGGTCTTGGAGACCTTCAATTATTGCCGGTAGTGCTTTAGGTAATAACGTTTTAATCAGATCCTGTAAAATAGACAAAAAAACATTGAACATCTGAAATGAATGTAGTTTAAATAATTGTTAGTCAGCAAGCTAACAAAAAAAAAAAAAAAAGAAAAAAAAGAATTTTGGAAAAAAGATCACCAACTGAATACCTGGCGAACAGCGAGAGAATACTTGATTCCTAGCAGTCCCCCGTGTCGCACTTCCCACTGCTCTTGCGTTAATAAACGTAGTAGGATTTTCATTGTATTCAGCACTCCACTTTCATTCATGTGTTTAAGGACCACTCCCAGCGTCTGGGCACAAGTTTCCCGAACAGGTGCGACCACCTTGGGGAGAAAAATCATTGCAGTCACATGTCTGGTCGCCACACTTATTACGCACCAGTATTTCTATTACCACTATGAGGCAAAACAAAATTACTTTTTATATATAATTTTGGATAGCGTAAGGGAGAGTTATAACACCTGTCGTTTTTTTACATCCAATTCTACATCTTTTTAAATTGGGGGATTTCCCTTCACTTCCTATCCCATAGCCAAAACAGAAGTGAGAGGAAGATCCTCCAAAGTGAGAATCCCCCAGCTGTCACCAGAACTAGTGTCACAATTGGAAGATGTCCCCTTCTTTCTTGGAGAGGGTAAATGTCCCTAAGCCCCAATTCACACTAGTGCGAGGCGAGAACCCTACAAATCCAGTGCAGGTTCCCGCATCGCAGAGTGGTTCATACTGAGATCTGCGAACCGCTGTGGGTGTCTATGTAAAGTTAACGACGCCCCCAGATCGGTTCGGATTGCAGTGCAAACTGTAAAATGGTGCAGGAATCGTATCGCATAGGTGTGAACACCCATGCAAACTGATTCCAGTGCAGACTAAAAAAAAAAAAAAAAAAAAAAGGGTCCTGCATCATTTTGGTGTGAATGCGATGCAATTTCAGTCATACAGTTTGTATGGCTGAAATCGCAGCACACAGACATCGCATTTTTGTTTACAAGTTAAATCAGTATTTGCTAGAAAATTACTTATAAGCTCAAACCGAGACCCTAGGGAATAAATCTCAATTTTTTGTAAAATGTGAAAAGATGTTACGCAGAGTAAATAGATACCAAACAAGTCACGCTTTAAAATGGAGCATGCTCGTGGAATGGTTAAAAAAAAAAAAAAAAAAAAAAAAAACTCCATAGGCGAGGCTTTAAATACCTTTACTGGTTTAGAGTTAGAGGAGGTCTAGTGCTATAATTATTGCTCTCGCTCTAACGTTTACAGCGATAGCTCATGTGTGGAGCAAACAAGTTTCACATATGCGTACGTGACACTCGTTCACTTCTGCGTGCGAGCATGAAGGGGTGGGGGCGTTTACGTTTTTCATATTTTACCTTGGGTTGAGTGAACGTCCACTCCCGCTTCTGAAGTTTTCCAGCGGCTCATGAGCGGCTCTTAACGCCTTCATGAGAAAGCCAGCGGCTGGCTCTCCCCTTCCTGGCTTTACAGGAGACACAGCAGTGGGGGCCATTGGCTCCTGCTGTCAGTCAAACTCCTGTGAGGAGGGAGCAGGGACGTAGCTTACACATGTTGTGTGTATGGAACCATACAGCCCAGATCAGGAGCTCACACGCATGGGTGCCCCCACAGCACCAGAAGGGAGAGCGGGGGACAGCCAAAATGCAATTTTTGGAGTATAGTACAGGACACAGAACAGAAATGGATTCTTAGACCAGTGGTTCTAATGCCACTACCTTCAAGTGAGGAACACCCCCCCCACAGTGTATCTATATAACCCAGCCCACTCCCCTAAGCTCAGGTTCTCCTTAAGTGTTCTTCAGTGATGGACCTCTTCACCTATGGTTTAAGAATCATCTTCTGTGCCCCCTATGATTAAGACAAACATTTTGGTTTTTGATATACGTTAACTGATTTAAACATAACCTGTCTATACTAACCCCAACAAAGTTCATGCAGTGCGGGTTGCACTTTGTTGGCAGCTTATACACAAATAAAAAAAAGGGGGAAAAAAATAAAAATTTAAATATCTTACTTCGTCTGACACAAAGTCTCCAAATCGGTCTAATGCAAACACACAAAGAAGACGAATAGCCAGATCCTCCAACCACTCCTGATGTTGCTGCTCCATCTATGGAAATGGAGAGGGAAATTAGTACATCCCTTGGAAGAATTACAAATTGCATCACTGAACACAAGCACGGCTGGGTTTTTGCTTTCATAATTTGCAGTTACTTCCCGTTGCAGTGCTTGGCTATCATTTACCTCTTCACATGTGCTGTCTGCGATCTTGCCTCCGCTTTTCCCATGGGCCTTAAGGATCTCTCTGAGACCAGTACCTGCTCCATGTCGGACCTATGAAGAAAAATTAGGGGGGGGGGGGGGGCGACAGAAAAAAAAAAAAAAAAAAAGAGGGGGGGGGATAAAATTAGTGCGACTTGGAGGTCAAGTCAGAAAAGGTTAAATTACCACATGGGATACCGCCAGCAAAATCCAGGTGATAAATAGCGCATTTTTTTACTCTGTTCCGTTTGTGAATTTGGACTTGAGAGCTTACTGCATTTTTTTTACCGGCACATTTTTCATCAAATTTCACGTAATTGTTTTGTTTTTTGTGCATTGGAATTTACCACATGCGATAGTTTATGCAAATGAGTCATGTGACCGCGTTATTGCATGCGGTAAACGTTAATGAATTGACCCCTTTCAAATCTTATAGAAGTGTGTCAGTTTGATCTCAAAAAAAAAAAAAAAAAAAAGATACAGTAAATAGGTCTAGGGGGAATACAAGTAAAAGGCTTATTTGGTCACCCAAAAAAATAAATATTTATTAAGGGTGTGTGCAGGATTTTGTCTAGCATACCAACTATCCACAAATTGTCGTTTGACAAAACATGAATGTAGTGACGTACTATGAGAGAAGAGGAAGTTAATTTCTCAAGCGCCACCCTTTGGGCCCCTTCTGCTAAATTTCATGTTAGTAGAAGTTTGGTAAGCGTTGATTCGCGATTTTCAGATCGTACAAAACAAATGCCTTTTAAAATACGTTTGGCATAACTACATGCAAAGCAGCTTCATTCTTATCCCATTAAAGATGAGAATTTTGACATTTCATCAATTGCCACGTCTCGAATGTTAATTCTAGATTACGAACAGTAGTTTACAAGACCGAATTCTTCCCAGTCGTTCCTTAATTCCGAGCATGCGTGTTTGTACATTAGACTTGTGTGACAGATTTCTGTACTGACCATCCGAAAATCAGACGTTGAGCTCACAACAGACAAAAGTTTTATAGCCTGCACATCCAACTTTTGTCTGATGTAAAAGTTACATCGTCTGGGAATTTACGGATTGTTAGTACGGTGCATTCGACAGACTTTTCCCCTCCGATTTTCGTACCGGGTACACGAGGCTTTAGGGCCTTTTCTCATGGGCGGTCCGCCCGGCAGACCCAGCTTTTCTCAGTGGGTGACCGATCTGTTGATCCCTGCTGAGCAGGCAGGTGACAGGTCAGTCTCCGCTCACTGTGCCGAGACAGACCTGTCAAAGCCCCACTTTCCTCTATGGGGAGATCGGATGAAATAGGGTCACCATCCATCTGGATTTCACAGACTAGATCGAATTGGAAAGTAGCAGACGTCAGCGGACATGTCACCATTGCCCCATAGGGGTGAATGGAGGGTCCGATCAGGTCTGCATGAAAAACGGACAGGCGGACCTGATCAGAAAGCCTGTGTGAAAGGGCCCTTACAGGAGTGAATCTCCCTCAGTTTTTAAGTATGAGACGTATGCAAGTGGGAGGTTTGTAACTCAGGGACCATGTATGATATAGATATAATCCCTTGTCGATTTTGTAAATCTATAAAGTATATAAACTTTAATGGTAAGTTTAGTTTAACAGTGAGACAGAACAAAAAATAAATAAAAAATCCAGAAAAACGCATTTCAAAAAAAGTTAAAAATCAATTTACATTTAATGAGCGAAACACGTATTTGATCCCCTAATCAGCAAGATTTCTGGCTCCCAGGTGTCTTCTATACAGGCAACGAGCTGAGATTAGGAGCACTCAACCACTTCTGAACCAAGCCTATTAGACACTTGTTTACAAGTTAAGAATCTGTATTTTTTTGCTAGAAAATTACTTAGAACCCCCAAACAATATAACTACATACACAGTTGTGCTCATAAGTTTACATACCCTGGCAGAATTTATGATGTCCTCTCCATTTTTCAGAGAATATGATTGACGACACAAACATTTTTCACTCATTGTTAGTTTTTGGCTGAAGCCATTTATTATCAACTGTTTACTCTTTAAATCATAATGACAAAAAAATTACCCAAATGACTCTGATCAAAAGTTTACATACCCTGCTGATTTTGGCCTGATAACATGCACACAAATTGACACAAAGGGGCTTGAATGGCTAATAAAAGGTAACCATTCTCACCTGTGATCTGTTTGCTTGTATGTACGTAATATAGAAATTAAATTTTTTATATATATATATATATATATATATATATATATATATATATATATATATATATATATATATATATATATATATATATATATATATTACACATACACACACACACACACACTGTATTTATTGGCGTATAACACTCACTTTTTCACCCTGAAAACCAGGCGCAAATAGCGTGTTATACGCCGATACTTCAATTTTAGCTGCATCGGAGGGGACAGGGAGGGGGCGGGATGAGCGCCGTCAAATTACATACAGTGAGAATCTCCTGTTTACTTGGCGGCCTCTGTAATAGAAAGTCCCGTCTCCTGGTCCGGCATTGGACCAGTGTTCTGTCTATCATAGGAGATTCTCACTGTATGTAATCTGACGGCGCTCGTCCGTCCCCACCCTGTCCCTTCTAGGCTGCAGATTGGCATCAATCAGGCTGCACTGATGGCAATGTTGAGGCTGCTGCATTGAAGGCAGTGGTGAGACTGCTGCATTGAAGGCAATGGTGAGGCTGCATTGATGTTGACTGATGAGGCTGCATTGATGGCACTTGTCAGGCTGCAGATGGGCATTGATCGGGCTGCATTGATGGCAACGGTGAGGCTGCAGATGGGCACTGACCCTTATTTTGCTTCAAAGTTCCTTATTTAAAATTTAATTTTTTCCTGAAACTTCCCTCTTAAAATTAATGTGTATGTTATACGCCTGTGCGTGTTATATGCCGATAAATACGGTATATAGTCAATGAGTTTCTGGACTCCTGACAGACCCTTGCATCTTTCATCCAGTGCTACACTGACGTTTCTGAATTCTGAGTCATGGGATAAAAAAAAAAAAAAAAATCCAAGTAATTAAGAATGCCAATCGGCAGTGTTTAAACTAAATCAAGAAGTAGAAAATGAGGGGTTCTGTTGAAACCAAACTACTATCAGGTAGACCAACTAAAATTTCAGCCACAACTGCCAGGAAAATTGTTCGGGATGCAAAGAAAAACCCACAAATAACTTCAGGTGAAATACAGGACTCTCTGAAAACACGTGGTGTGGTTGTTTCAAGATGCACAATAAGGAGGCACTTGAAGAAAGATGGGCTGCATGGTTGAGTCACAAGAAAGCCATTACTATGCAAATGCCACAAAGTATCCCACTTACAATACGCCAAACAGCAGAGAGACAAGCCTCAAACTTTCTGTCTACAGTCATTTGGAGTGATGAGACCAAAATTGAGCTTTTTGGCCACAACCATAAACGCTTCATTTGGAGAGGAGTCAACAAGGCCTATGACAACAGGTACACCATTCCTACTGTGAAACACAGAGGCGGAGTGCTGATGTTTTGGGGATGTGTGAGTTACAACTGCACAGGAAATTTGGTCAAAAATTGATTGCAAGATGAATGCAGTATGTTATCAAAAATACTGGAGGAACATTTGCATTCATCAGCCAGGAAGCTGCGCATGGGACGTACTTGGACATTCCAACATGATGATGATCCAAACACACAAGGCCAAGTTGACCTGTCATTGGCTACAGCAGAATAAAGTGAAGGTTCTGGAGTGGCCATCTCATTCTCCTGACCTCAATATCAATGAGCCACTCTGGGGAGATCTCAAACGTGCAGTTCATCCACAAGTACCACAAAAGATTTCAAGCGGTTATTGATGTTAAAGGGGGCAATACACGGTATTAAGAACTGGTGTATGTAAACTTTTGATCAGGGTCATTTGGCTAGTTTCGGTTATTACGATTTAAAAAAAAAAAAAAAAAAGTGTAAAGTTGATTGATAATAAATGGCTTCAGCCAAACACTAACCATGAGTGAAAGAAAAGTTTGTTATCATTCATATTCTCTGAAAAAATGAGAAGTGAGAGATTTTTTAGCAATGACTCTGAAGAATAAAATGGTGGTCGTTGCAATATTTTATTTAATATAGTATTTGCGCAGGGGTTTTTCAAACGCAATTGTTTTGGAAAAAATACACACTTTTTAAATTAGAAAAATAAGTAAACAAAACAAAAAAAAAAAAAAGGGAAAAAAAACCACACCAGTAAAAAGTGATCACAATTTTTTGGGCATATTGTGAAAGATGTTACGCCGAGTAAAAAGCTACCCAACAGGTTACGCTTTAAAATTGCATGCACTCAAGAACAGCAACAAACTACGGTACCTTATCTCCATAGGTGACGTTTAAAAATGAACGGTTACCAGTTTAGAGAGTTACAGAAGGTCTTTTGCTAGAATTATTGCCCTCGCTCCGACGACTGCAGCGATAACTCACATGGGCAATTTGAACACCTTTTACATTTGCCTGTACCTTGACCGCGCCCTATTTGGCTATCGTCACTGGGTTTCACACCGTGCGACACGGGTCGCGCTTGGCATTCTGGGCGTTGTAGGCAACTGGCCACGGACACTGCGCATGCGCCCGGGCCGTCCTTTGTCCGCTCCCGATTGGCTAATGAGCTACGCCGATCGGGTGGGGGGTTTAAAAGGCTGCCACTGTTTTTTATTCAATTGCTGACTTTGTTGTGCGCTGTGGCTTGGCTAGTCTTGTACAAGGTAAAATTTGTGCCTTCATATATCCCTTATTCTGCTGGAGTTTTTACCTCCCCTTTCCTCATTTTATCTATAGATTTTTATTGGTAGTTATTATGCTGATTGTGGGTTTCCATTGAACTTAGATCTAGGTGATTGAGCCCTTTGGACCTTCTTGGCAGCATAATGTGGTTTCTGTTTCCAGCTTTCCACACTGCCGGATTTGGATTCTATTGTGCATTCAGTTGCCCTCACTGGCGATTGCTACTTTAGGGTAAGCATTTGCTTTTCCATACTCCCAAGTTTCTTGTGTGCTATATATAGGGCATTTTTTTTCAAAAGTACCAGAAATATCTATATTTATGCCATTAATAATATACACCTTATTGTTGTTTCAGTCTCTTTGGTTTCAATCATCATTTTCTGGTCCCAACATACTCAAGTACAACATATTGACCAGCCCAGCGCACTTTTTTGCTTTTTTCACTTATTTAGTTTTGGTATGTATTGAGGCTTTTTAGCCCGTGTCAATAGCAATAAAAGGATTTAGTCATTTTTTTTATTCAATCTGTCATTTTTTAGTTTTTACAGGCATCCCTTATGGGCCCCCTGTAGCCAATCACAGGGCTGAGTTCGACTTTCGTCCCCACTTGCCTGACGGCACCCATTCTGTGTCCCAGGAGCTCGACGGGGTATGTCTGAGATGTGGTTGCATGGGATGCATGAGGTTTTAGCCAGACAGGATTGTGATCTCCCTGTTGTTCAATCACTCATTGATCTGTGTCATATTTCTATTGTTTTTGTGACCGATTTCTTTTCTCTTTTTTAGTGTCATTATTCACTTTCTACTATATTCTATTCCCCTGATGAAGCCAATATTTTGGCGAAACTAGTAGGGATGAATTGATCCACTACTACTTTTCAACATCGCTGGTGTCGGTCCATAGATAAATTGTATAGTGCTCCTTTTGTACTTTGTTTATAATAATTTTTTGTATGAATTGACTTTAAAACTTTACATTATTAAAGATTTGAAATTTGTATAATATTGAGTGTGTTCAAACTGTCTTTGGCACCGTATAATCCCTCCCGCCCTGTTTTGTTACTTATACCTTTTACATTTGCGAATCTGACTTACATATGCGTTTTCTTTGGTGCTTAAGGAAAAAAGACAGGGGCGCTTAAAAAAAAAAAAAACACACCTCTCAATTTTTTTTTTTTAAGAGCATGTAAGAAATAAAAAAAACACCACTTGATCACTTTTATTGCTGTCACAAGGAATGTAAACATTCCTTGTGACAGTAAAAGGCAGTGATAGGTACTCTTTATGGAGGAATCTGGGGTCTAAAAGATTTTTCACAAATGGAAGAAACACAAAATAACTGTCAAACTCCTTCAGTCTGGGGCTCCATGCAAGATCATGAGAACAGTGAGGAATCAGCCCAGAAATACTTATTTCACTCATCAAAATGCAAATCAATTTATAACTTTTTTGAAATGCTTTTTCTGGATTTTTTTGGTTGTTATTCTCTCACTGTTAAACTAAACCTCCCCATTAAAATTTTAGACTGATCATTTTTGTCAGTGGGAAAAACATACAAAGTCAGCAGGGGATCAAAAACTTTATGTACGTACAGTGGATATAAAAAGTCTACACACCCCTGTTAAAATGTCGGGTTTGTGATGTTCAAAAAAAATAATAAAAAAACAAAAAACAAACACACACCAGAAAATTTCAGGACTTTTTCCACCTTTTAATGTGACCTATAAACTGCACAACTCAATTATTTAAAAACAAACTGAAATCTTTGGGGGGGATAAAATGAAAAAAAAAAAAAAAAAGTGGTTGCATAAGTGTGCACACCCCCTTATAACTGGGGATGTAGCCGTGTCCAGAATTAAGCAATCACGTTCAAACGCATGTTAAATAGGAGACAGTACACACCTGCCATCATTTAAAGTGCCTCTGATTAACCCCAAATAAAGTTGAGCTATTCTAGTAGGTCTTTCCTGACATTTTCAGTTGCATCCTACAGCAAAAGCCATGGTCTGCAGAGAGCTTCCAAAGCATCAGAGGAATCTCATTGTTATAAGGCATCAGTCCGGAGAAGGGTACATAAGAATTTCCAAGGCATTCGATACACCATGGAACACAGTCATCATCAAATGAAGAAAATATGGTACAATGGTGACATTACTAAGAACTGTAAGTCCCTCCAAAATTGATGAAAAGACTAGAAGAAAACTGGTCAGGGAGGCTGCCAAGAGGCCTACAGCAACATAAAAAGGAGCTGCAGGAATAGATCTTACTGGCTGTGTGGTACATGTGACAATCTCACGTATTCTTCATATGTCTGGGCTATGGGTACAGTGGCAAGACTAAAGCCTTTAAGAAAAACATCCAAGCCCAGCTAAATTTTGCAAAAACACACCTGAAGTCTCCCAAAAGCATGTGGGAAAATGGGTTATGGCTGACGAGACCAAGGTTGAACTTTTCGGCCATAATTCCAAAAGATATGTTTGGTGCAAAAACAAAAACTGCAGATCACCAAAAAAACACCATACCCACAGTGAAGTATGGTGGTGGCAGCATCAGGCTTTGGGGCCATTTTTCTTCAGCTGGAACAGGGGCCTTAGTCAAGGTAGAGGGAATTATGAACAGTTCCAAATACCAGTCAATATTTGCACAAAACCTTCAGGCTTCTGCTAGAAAGCTGAACATGAAGAGGAAGTTCATCTTTAAGCACAACCACCCAAAGCATACATCCAAATCAACAAAGGAATGGCTTCACCAGAAGATTCATGTTTTGGAATGGCCCAGCTGGAGCACAGACCTAAAGCCGATTGAAAATCTGTGGGGTGATCTGAAGAGGGCTGTGCAATGGGAGATGTCCTCGCAATCTGACAGATTTAGGTGTCCTTTTATGAAAGTGAGGTAAAATACCGCTTTTCAGTTCTCAGGCATTCTCAGAGGAGATCGCTCTCCTCTGAGTGCCTGTTTATGAAAGTGTGTAGATCGCTTCTCATGTTGAGTTGAGGAGCGATCTACAAATGCCAGGAACTCCTGAGAACGGCTCCTCTCACTATAATCTCACGTGATATAGCGGGATTACTGTATGAGGAAGCATAAAATACAAAAGTTTAACACAATTCAGCACACATTATTCCCCAACATATTAATAAAATAATAAAGTTAAATTCCCCCTACACAATATACATTAACCTAATTATAAAAAAAACATTGTTTTTATCAATATTTAAAGGTCATACATGTCCCTATTTAAATGTGAATGGTGAATAGTAAATGAATGTAATGCACATATGTAATGCAGCTATACACCATTCATATAAATGCAAAATACATTTATAATCATTAAAAAAATAATTTTAATAAAGTATACAAGTATAAATATTTATTAATAAACTAAAATAAAATATATTTCATAATTGATAAACATAAAAATTGATAAACTGGTGCAATGCGAGAACACTGCGAATCCACTGCGGGTTCCCGCATCGCACCGACTCGCATGTCAGTTCACACTGCCATATGCGAATCGCTGGGGAGTGTCAATACATTGTTAACAACACTCCCAGTTCAGCTTGCATATCGCACTGCGAACTGACAGCCTGGACATGAATCGGATCGCATATGTGTGAACACACATGCGATTCGATTCTGGTCCGAACAGAAAAAAGGGTCCTGTGCGTGTTTGCACCGAATGCGGTGCGATATCAGCCATACTATCTGTACAGCTGATATCGCACCGCACAGACATCGCATGTAATGTGAATGGCAGTGTGCTGCGAATAACATGCGATGCCTGTGCGATGTCCGGCATCGCACAAGTGTGAACTGGGCCTAAAAGTTAACACCCCCAAATCAGTTCGCATATTGCAGTGCGATCTGCAAACTCGGACAGTAATTGAATCGCATGGGTGTGAACACCCATGCGATCCGATTCTGCTGTGGACCAAAAAAAGGGTCCTGTAAGAGTTTGGTCCAAGGGCAATGCAAATTTAGCAATACTATCTGTATGGCTGAAATCGCATCGCACAGAGATCGGATGTGATTTTGCACTGCAGTGCGGTGCGAATCACATCCGATCTTGGACACCGCATCAGTGGGAACTGGCCCTAAACCATATTGCATTTGCACCAAAATGGTACAGGACCCTTTATTTGGTCCACACTGGAATCGGATCGCATGGGTGTGAACACCCATGCGATCCGATTCCTGCACCATTACATAGTTCGCACTGCGATCTGTGAAATGATCTGGGGGTGTCATTAACTTTACATTGACACCCACAGTGGTGCGCAGATGTCAATGTAGGTGCGATGTGAAAACCCACACAGGGTTCACGCATCGCACAAGTGTGAACCCAGCCAGAGACGTGAACATCTAAATATACATACATACATACATACATACCTATCCTGCTGGTTTTGGGGTGTAATGGTGGGGAAGATGTGCTCTGACTGTTTGGTGAAAGGAAGAAGTCAAAAGACTTCTTGCTTTCTCCAGAATATCAGTCAGTTTCAGGCTTCTCACTCCGATTCTCCACTTCTGAAATGGTGAATCAGAAAGTGAGAATTCTGTCACAGATCGCCAGTGAGGTGCTGAGATCGCACCTTCATAAACTGGCCGTTTCTGTGAATTCTCACTGTGCTGAGATAATCAGCAGAGAACATGTTCTCCGCTGATTATCTCAGTTTCATAAACTGGTAATGAGCTGAGATCAGCGGTGAGACTCCGGATCGCCGCTGATCTCAGTTTCATAAAAGGACACCTTAGAGAGTGTTTCTGCAAAGAAGAGTGGGCAAATATTGGCAAGTCAAGATGTGCCATGCTGAGGCTCATACCCAAAAAGATTGAGTGCAGTAATAAAATCAAAAGGTGCTTCATCAAAAGTACTAGGTTTAAGGGTGTGCACACTTATGCATCCTATTTTTTTAATTTTTTTTTTTTTACTTCCCTCCACATAAAAGATTTCAGCATTTCAATTGAGTTTTACAGTTTATTGGTCACATAAAAAAAAAAAAAAAAAAAAAAAGGGGAAAAAAGTTCTGAAATTATCTTTATTTTTTTTTTACATCACAAAATGAATAAATTAATGCAAAAAAAAAAAGGTCCCAATAATGTCAACTTACCTCCCAAGATGGGTTAAATAGATCATTACAGAGCTCTTCACAAAAGCTCTCTAGGGGCCACTCGTTTGTCTGAAGAGAAAAAGGTGAAAAGAAACCTTGATCAGTAAAAAGCATTACATCGCCTTTGCACAGACTTTTTAAATGTTTTAGAACAGGGATATGCAATTAGCGGACTCCCAGCTGTTGCAAAACTACAAGTCCCATCATGCCTCTGTGTCATGCTTGTGGTTGTCAGAGTCTTGCTATGCCTCATGGAACTTGTAGTTCTGTAACAGCTCGAGGTCCACTAGTTGCATATCCCTGTTTAAGAAGTTGACGGTTTAAGTGTACCACAACTGCACGAGGAACGGCAGGCAACAAAGCAAGAAATAAAAAAAAATAAAATCACACACACAAACCTTTCCATATACTAAGAAATACAAATCAAAAAATACATGGTTGGGTTTTTAAACCTGAAATTCTGGTAACCCCTTTATCAGGTAATGTTTGAAATCATACAGTCTGCCCAGCGAGACCAAATGGCTTAAAATTTAGACAGCTTTAAGCATTAAAGTGATTGTAACATCTATCCATCTAGCTATCTATCGATACACACCTGTCAAAACTTACCTCCTCTGCAGTTGATTTTGCACAGAGCAGCCCGGATCCTCCTCTTCCCAGGTCGCCCTTTGCTGCTCCTGGTCCTTCCCTCCTATCGAGTGCCCCCAGAGTCAGCAGCTTCCTATGGGGCACTGGAGCCGAGTCACAGCTCCGTATTTCCATTCAAACACGGAGCCCCGGCCCCTCTCCCAGATTGGCTGACTTTGATTGACCACCGCAGGAGCCAATGGTGCCACTGCTGGGCCTCAGCCCATTAGGAGGAGGAGTGTCCCGGACATCGCTGGAGTGAGGAGGCTCAGGTAAATAATTGGGGGGTGCTGGGGTGGCTGCTACACACAAAAAGGTTTTTTATCTTCATGCATTTAAAAAAAAAAAAATTAAAAAAAAAAAAACCCCACACTTCCTTTACAACTCCTTCAAGTAAAAGGTCTTTTCAAACAAAATCATGTTTTGGGCAACAAATGGGGCAAAAAAACAAAAGCAAAAAACAAAATAACCTAAAGGGCATGTATGCAAGGGGTTCTACTGAAAGATTGGTACCAAAGAGATTTGTGCCAACCTCCACCCAGTATCTCTTCAAATATAGGCAGCGCAAAAGATGTACAAGATCAATACGGATGCCCACATCTATCATAAGAATCATCTCTAGATCCAATCTTTTTGTAAAAATAGAGTAGGATAAACTCTGGAGAATATTTGGGTAATTCTACGCAAGGGGGATGAAGAGAACATTTGTGCAGATTGTAAAAGATCTTCCAAAGCATCCTTCTGTAACAGGGCCAACATCCACCTCCCCAGTGTTAATTTCATCAACGAAAAAGGTTGTCAAAATTTTCGTAAGCGGAATTTTTACTGTGACTAAAGCGGAAACGAAATGTACAGCACATTTTTATCCACTGACAAAAATCAATTCAGTTTTAGTTAACAAACGAAAAAGAAATGAAAATGTGAGGCAGTGACTCTTACCCTTGTAAACCAACTTCCAGTTTTCATGGCGCTCTGCCTGCTTTCACTCCCAGCAAGCGACTGTGCAGGCAGCATTAGAGTCCTCTCCTCAGATGACCGTTCAGAGCAGCACTGTGCATTACAGGCCTCCCGAGTCCCGATAACGACCGTCCGGAGCAGAGCACCCACTGTGAGTGTGTACATTACAATTCCATGTCTGAGACCTCCCCTCTGACCACTGTCCATCCAGAGCACTGTGTGAGCATGTGAGCATGCATTGCAGGCCTCCTGACCACCGGAAACCAGAGCACTGTATTACAGGCCACCTCTGAACAGTGACCGCCACCAGCATCCAGAGCACTGGATTTGGCCATCTCTCTGATCGGAGACCACCATACAGCACTGTGCAGCATTACAAGACCAGTGACCACAGGCATCCAGAGCACTGTGCATTACAGGTCATCCCTTAGACCACCATCCAGCCCTGTGGAACATTACAGGCCTTCTCTGACCATCGGCATCCAGAGCACTGTGCATTACAGGCCACCCCTCAGAAGTACGACCACCATCCAGCACTGTAGCATTACAGGCCTCCTCAGACCACCATCCCGAGCGCTGTACGTAGCATTACAGGCCTCCTCAGACCACCATCCAGAACACTGTGCACAGCATTACAGGCCTCCTCAGACCACCATCACCCAGAGCACTGTGCATTAGGCCTCCCCTCAGACCACCATACAGCACTGTGCATCTCTACAGGCCTCTTAGATGCAGACCATCTGAAAGCATTACATGCCTCATACCACCATCCAGAGCACTGTGCGCAGTATTCAGGCCTCCTCAGACCACTGTCCAGAATTACAGGCATCCTGAGCTCAGACCACCATCCAGAGCACTGTGTGTAGCATTGCAGCCGCCGTCCAGAGCACTGTTCAGCATTACATACCTCCTCAGACCACCATCCAGAGCACTGTGCAGCATTACAGGCCTCAGACCACTGTGCAGCACTACAGTGAATGGCAAAAGCTCATTGCATGACATGCTGCTGCCTTTTGCGGAACATACTAAAACCCTCCAGAGTGACCATGTTCATGCCCTATGATCTGAGCCACCTTGAGGACTTTAACCGCTTCAGCCCTGGACGATTTGGCTGGCAAACAACCAGAGCACTTTTTGCGATTCGGCACTGTGTCGCTTTAACCGACAACTGCGCAGTCCTGCGACGTGCCCCCCAAACAAAATTGACGTCCTTTTTTCCCCACAAATAGAGCTTTCTTTTGGTGGTATTTGATCACCTCTGCGGTTTTTTATTTCAAAACACATTTTTTAATTTTTGCTATAATAAATATCCCCCAAAAATATATAATACGTATTCTACATATTTTTGGGGAAAAAAAAACAAAAAAAAAAAAAAACGCAATGAGCGTATATTGGTTTGTGCAAAAGTTATAGCGTCTACAAAATAGGGGATAATTTTATGGCATTTTTATTAATTTTTTTTTTACTAGTAATGGTGGCGATCAGCGATTTTTATCATGACTGCGACATTACGGCAGACACGGACAATTTTGACACATTTTTGGGACCATTGGCTTTAATACAGCAATCAGTGCGATTAAAAATGCATTGATTACTGTAAAAATGTCACAGGCAGTGAAGGGGTTAATGTGTCCTAAATTTAAAAAAAAAAAAAAAATATAGTGTTTAATTTACCGTATTTCACCTATTGGAGGAATTTGTTTTTTTGACTGCAACCAGTTGTACACGTTTTGTATGCTTTTTATTTTTGTTTGAATAATAAGGGTTTTATTTGCGCCGGTGACACACACACATTTAATGTGTGTCCTAGTGTGTTCTAACTGAAGGGGGACATGGACTGTGCAGGGGAGCTAACAGATCGTCTGTTCATACTCTGTATGAACAGACAATATGTCAGTTCTCCCCTCAGAGTACCAGAAACTGTTTACACACACAGTTCTGGGTTCTCCGTGTGCCCCGAGCGATCGTGGGAGCCCGGCGGTGATAGAGACCGCAAGGCACTCGTATCGGCTCTGGAAATGAGCGTGCCTCCGGCGGCGTGCATGCGCCCCCTGGTGGCCACAGGGCGAAGCGACGTTACATAACGTAGTTTCGCCCAGCCGTTCCATTCTGCCACAGTACAACTGCGACGGCATGTGGTTAAACAGAACACCAGCTACCAAGACCTTACCACAATTGCACAGACGATGAAAGGGAATGTAAACCAACATTTTGCTTCATTCTTAGATCGAGCTGAAGTGATCGCCAATTGCAGCAGCTGCTTGTTTTGTCAACCCTACTGCCTGTGAAACCCTTGTTGTGGCAGAAGAGAATATTCAGGAACTGCTTGGAGAAAAAAAAAAAAAAAAAAAAAAAAAAAAAAAAAAAAACAGTACGCCATAAGAGAATCCACACTGCCCCACACACAGAGGGTATGCTATGTCACAGGTGACCTCTCTAAAGGCTGGCGGAATAGCGCAAGGGTCGTGTTGGCACTAAGCACTTTCCTTAAAATGAATCAAAACAAATAGAAGAGTTTTATTCTCCAGGTATTTCTAACATAAGAAGCATACTCAATACTTGTGGGTTGTGCTTATTGCGATAGGAAGAATATTTTGAACAGTTTTAATTGTCAATTTAAATTCATAGGAAAAATGTGCAGGCTACAACAAATGCCATTAGTACCTGGAACTATAACAACCATCACTTTTTATCAACCCTTCTCTTGGCACTGACGAATCTGACAACAGAGGTAAATATCACACTAATGAAAAAGAAAAATAGATCAGTAACTGTCAAAAAAGGCAGCCTTTTACCTCTATTGTGATTGAGAATGCTGAGAGAGGAGTTGATAAAAAAATGGTGACACTAATGGCATTGTTGTAGACTGCACTTTCTTTGAATGCATCTGAGAACTAGAACTGTTGAAGTAAAAAAAAAACGTAGAGTAAACAGATTCTTATTGTAGAAAGAAGCATTACCCTCTGTTAAGTTTCTTGAACTGTTAAAGTTAAAGTGGCTGTAAACCCAATGTCATCCTTATCTATAAGAATATACATGCCTCCTGCATGTATCTCTACCTGTCAAATGTCTCCCCTCTGTCTGTTATGAGACCCAAAAAACTGCAGATTCTGCGGGTGGGTCTGTTGTCTGGAGCTCGGTGGTTGGAGTTGTGATGTCAGTAGACTCCCCGCCCACCTCTTCACTCCCCTTGTCAATATTCATTTTCTCCTGTATATTTCTTACACTGAACTTCAGGAAGAGGAAGAGAAAGAGGCAGAGGAGGAGGAAAAGAAGAAAAAGAAAAAGAAGAGCCAATGCCTGAGCTCATCATCCCCATTTAACCCATGTAAGTCTATTCTTTTCAAAGCTGCACTTGAAGACTTGATAAGGGGGGGGGGGGGGGAAGCACTGTAGTCCTCAACCCCAATTCCGAAAAATTGGGGACACCATCTATACAAGAACAGAATGCAATGATTTCCCAAATATTAAACCATATATTTTTTTCACAATAGAAAACATAGGCTGTAAAAATTTGCATTCAAATATTCTGAAATTGTTCGAAAATTATGTTCAATGCAAAGTCATTGAGAATCTGGAGAAACCTGTGTGCAAGGGAGGAGGCCGAAACGCAATATTGAATGCCCATGATCTGCATTAAAAACAGGCATGATTCTGCGATGTAAATTAAATCAGCACTTGATAAAAGTTCTTAATAGAATCTCGAAGTCCAGTTTATAAAATTTTAAACTCACCAGACATGGGACTGCAATGCACAGATGCACTTTGCGGCATACATCGATTTATACCAGTATATATGAAGACACTTTATTGGTTATAAAAAAAATTTAAAAAAATATTGCATGAATTTGAGCATACTACACTATATAGTTTTAATTGTTTTGGTTGACACTGGGTTCGTTTTGGACTTTAAGCTTTATTCGACCCACATACACTAGGGGTCATAGAATCTGGGGAGTTTAAAAGGTTATAAAAACAGGGTAGGACAGAATGACAAGCACTGGGGATTCTTTTAGGAACTTTTATCAAGTGTTGGTTTAATTTACATATTAAATGTTCGTTTGCTTAGGGGGTGGTTTATTTCCAGCTGCTATAGGGACTTCTTGAGCTTGAGATCTATATATTACATTACACACACATACACACGTATATGACTCTGTGATGGAAATCACTGCATGGGCTCAGGAATACTTCCAAAAGTCACTTCCTGTGAACACAGTCCACAGCGCCATCCAAAAATGCAAGTTAAAGCTCTATCCAAAAATGCAAGTTAAAGACAACATATCGGACCATGATCCAGAAATGCCATCTTCTCCAGGCCAAAACTCATTTAAAACTGTCTGTTGTCAAATTAATTGAAAGTTGACTTTTGGCAACCATGGTTGCTGCGTCCGCTGGACTAAAGAGGGGGACCTTCCAGCGCTCAGTTCAAAAGCCTTTGATGGTGTGGGTTGCATTGGTGTCTATGCAACCGATAGCGTGCACATCTGGAAAGGAACCAATGCTGTAAGATATATTAGAGCAGCATGTGCTCAAGCAAGAATGGGACAACATTCCTCTCCCGAAGCTCGGGGCAACTGGTCTCCTCAGGTTCAGATGTTCACTGAGTATACACTGTTGTAAATTTGGCCCTGTCCCAACTTTTTGGGAATTGGATTGTACTTTGCAAAGCTTTTTGTTGCACTGTCCCAACTTTGAGAAGTGTTGCCACCCTTAGTTTCAAAAATTACTTTTTTAGAACTAAAAGTACATTTTCTCAGTTCAAACATTTGATATGTTTTCTATTGTGACTAAAATGTGGTTGAGATTTGTAATTTATGTAGATTTTACACAGCATCCCGACTTTTTTGGAATTGGGTTTATAAATTGGATTTTACTTTAGACTTTCAATAACGAAAAATACTCAAGACTCCCAAACCTGTGGTATGATGCGCTCATTTACGCCCTATACTGGGTAGGAATGATGGAGGTTCTAACCTCTCGGTACAAAAACAAAATGTCACGTTGACCTATATATGTTGGACCCCAGAGAACTGGGATCTGGTCACATAGTATTAAAAGACCTTGCATGGCAAGGGGTAGCAAGCTTCACTGCCTCATAGCAAAGAGAAGCTGTGCAGTGCTCAAAGAACATTTTTTGCAGGGTTAAACCACTGAAAGTGGTCTTAGGTGAAAAAAACGCATTACCTCATCAAACAGGGAAGAATTGTCTGGAACATTATCGATTAATACTTTGGACTCAGTTGCTGGCTGACTGATGACAACGTTGGTTACTTTCCTCCTCTTCTCTTCAGGTTCCCCATCTGTGCTATCACTGCTAAAGAAAAAAGGTGTAAGCAATGACAAATGGGTTCTTAATTACATGTATACCCAATAGGCCAAGATTCGGTTTTTTTAAATCAAAAACCCCACCAACCCCAGGGACAGTACTTCGATTCAATGAGATGTGTCCCCTTTTGCTGGTGTCTAGGTGTTGTAATATTATTAAATAAAATTTCAAATACGTTTGTTCATGGGGTAACCATGATACTTACTCTCAATACCATGCAGTTTTCACAGTTCGTGACAAAGCAAGTCATTTGACGAAAAAAAAAAAAAAAAAAAAAAAAAAAAAAAAAAAAACCACACACACACACACACACACCACCCCCTCACACAACTTACAAACCTATCCAGGCCCCATAAATCAGCATGAGAGATGAGGTTATTAGGATATAAAAATTGTTATATGTAATGTTCTGGTGGACGGGGTAACCAGGAGACGCACTGGACAGTGCATTGCACAGGCAAAACTACTGTGGTTAATGGTACCAAGGCCCTAATAGGCCTCCTAGGGAGAGAGCCATTTTGTAAAACCCTTTTGATAGATAGAGAGTATATATAGATATAGATATATATACACACACACACACACACACACACACACACACATATACACACACGTTTTGGCCTAAACAACCCTCTTTCCTTTCCATTTTTCTAATTTTAACAGGAATACAATTTTTTTTTTTTTCCCCCCACACCGTTACACTGTGAAAGAACAATGATTTTCATCTAGCCATGCTGGAGATTTCACATTGAGTTTTAACCTAGATTTTTGCCTAGGCCAGGCAAAGAAAAGGGTAGCTTAAAACCCAAACCATGCAGCGTGTTTTGGATGGCCTCTGGAGTGGATGTCTCTCGCTGAAGCTCCTCGCCTGGCCTGCCTACACAACAACACTAAAGCCTGCCCTACTTACCCCCACTAACCATGGGCAAACCGAGGAAAAACAAGGAGGCTAACCCCAAGGCACACAGCACCAGGTCCTCCTTCTGCACCTCCGCCGCTCATTACTGAATACTTTAACCACGGAGCTCCAGCGGGACTATACACGGCCAAGATGGTGCCAGCTCCGTGCAACGCAGCCCTCTCTTCTCCTCCATGAGCCTCTCAGGGATCCAGAACAACCAGGTATGGCTCTGAAGGTGGATCTCCTGGCTGCCCACACCTCGGCACCCCCTGCCAGCTCCATGATCGGGGTCCCCGCTCCCTCAGGAGGACATCCTGCCATCCCCATCTGCTCAGCTATCCCTCTCCTGGGACTCCTACTCTCACCCACAGCGATCCCAGGCTCACAGGGACAGAGCTCCCTCCCTCTTTCCACATCAGAGTGAATCACCTCATGCCCAAGCATTCCCCCAAGCCCCACACTCATCAGGGCTCCAGGGGGCTCATTCACATCCAGGCCGCCCGCAAGGCTCTTCCAAGAAGAAGCAGCGCAAAACTACCACCCCCTCCAAACCACCCTAGGGAGGCTACCCCCTGCCAGCACCCTACTTAGCCCCAGCGCAGGGAACCTATGCCCACACTGCAACGGACTGTCACTGAACCCAAGGCGTATACTTCCTGGCGGGACCATGTCCGATGCATGCCCACAAAACAGGACTTCCGTATGCTCATTCAAGAAGTGCGCGAAACCTGTAGATCTGAGATCAACATGCTACGTACTGATCTCCACCATCTACTAAAGTCACATCTCTAGAAGATGCCTACGACACCAAGCACGAACTCACAAATACATGCCCGCCTTGCCTCACAAGCCTCCACCCTCAGGGACTTTCAAACGCCACCTCGAGGACCCTCGACAATTGGGGGCAGGCGCAACATCAGGGTCCGCGGTCTCTCAGAGGCGACCCAGGATGAATATTTACCCTCAACCCTACAAGCTACCTTCAAACAATGAACTGGGCGGCCCAGAACAGAGTCAAATCGGACCAGGCCCATCACGCCCTCCGCCACCACGGACCGGTATCCACCCTACGATACCCAGAAGATCTCCAATCTTTTTGCAGAGAACTTGACATGCCAGTTCCACCTCCTCCCACCTGCTCACTCTCCAGCAACGAAGCTCCCTACAACCACGCCTCCCTGGGAGATCTGGCACACAAGCATGCAAAGCAATTATCTGAAGGGGGAACTATTCGTCCCACTCCAATCCTTATATGTGGCACACAGACATGATGTCACTGGATACATTGATCACTAAAAAGGGACAGGCAATACCTCGAAATGCAAGAAGGTACGGTGCCTTGTTTGTAGGCCATATTGCTAAATACTTAAAAAAAAAAAAAAAAAAAAAAAGGGATCCTGTTCTTTGTGTTTACCTTCTGTGAAATCCCCAGGTGTTCATTGTCAGTTCTTCAGCTGTGCTGGCAACCAGTTTTAATTTTGGCAGCAAATTTCGATTTAGTGTTAGTCTTACGACTAAAATGGCATTTTCGTTTTAGTCATCTGCAAAATCTCCAGTACATTTTAGTTGTCTAAAATCGAATGGGTTTAATTGTAACGCATTAATTTAAACATCTTACAATTTCCAAACTCATACTCCTGGAGTGAAAAATTTAAATTTAATTTAATAATGTTATTTATGATATTAAGGTATGAACTTTCACTACAGACACAGATTTAGTTATATAAAGTCTTTAAGCAAAATTTTGTTACAAGAATATTGCTTTGACAGAAGTGGAAAGAAAGAAAAAAAAAAAAAAAGTGTTGATGCCACCATGCAGTGCACATTTGAAGTTCTTTTCAGTTTCTTGAACTATTAGACCCCATTCACACAGGGGCAACACGACTTGCAGGTCGCCTCACCGAGGCGACCTGCACACGACTGCCCGGGCGACTTGCAAAACGACTTCTGTATAGAAGTCTATGCAAGTCGCCCCAAGTGTCGTACAGGAACCTTTTTCTAAGTCGGAGCGACTTGCGTCGCTCCCCTTAGAACGGTTCCATAGCACAGAACGGGAGGCGACTTGTCAGGCGACTAGGTCGCCTGACAAGTCGTCCCTGTGTGAACGGGGTCTTAAAGTTCATGTAAATGTGCACTGCATGCTGGCACCACGCAAATATTTTTTGGGGTTTTTAGAACACAGTAAAACATTTCAGCAGCTACCAGGCACACAGCATAACAAAGCATTACCCTAGTGCATTGGTTATGTCAAGTTCTAATTCTCAGAAACAAAAAAAAAAAAAAAAAAAAAAGGGAAGAAGTGCAGTCTACAATAAATGCCATTAGTGCGTGGATAAGTGTCACTATTTACCAACTCCTCCCTCAGCATTGACAATAGGAGGTAAATAGCCCACTAAAAATACTACTAGGGGACGCTGACCTAAGACTGCCCTTTGACAGTTACTAAACTATTTTTCTTTCATTAGTGTGATATTTACCTTGATGATTGAGATCGAGAGATCTCGAGAGAGAGATCTCGAGAGAGAGATCTCGAGAGAGAGATCTCGAGAGAGAGATCTCGAGAGAGAGATCTCGAGAGAGAGATCTCGAGAGAGAGATCTCGAGAGAGAGATCTCGAGAGAGAGATCTCGAGAGAGAGAGAGAGAGAGAGATCTCGAGAGAGAGAGAGAGAGAGAGATCTCGAGAGAGAGAGAGAGAGAGATCTCGAGAGAGAGAGAGAGAGAGATCTCGAGAGAGATCTCGAGAGAGATCTCGAGAGAGATCTCGAGAGAGATCTCGAGAGAGATCTCGAGAGAGATCTCGAGAGAGATCTCGAGAGAGATCTCGAGAGAGAGATCGAGAGAGAGATCGAGAGAGAGATCGAGAGAGAGATCGAGAGAGAGATCGAGAGAGAGAGATCGAGAGAGAGATCGAGAGAGAGAGATCGAGAGAGAGAGAGAGAGAGATCGAGAGAGAGAGAGAGATCGAGAGAGAGATCAAGATATTAGAGTTTCATTTTCCGCTGGCCTCTGGAAAGGTCACCTGTGACACTGAATACCCTCGATATGTAGGGCAATGTGGATTTTCTTACAGAATACTCCTCTGCCTTTTTTTTAAGCCGCTCCTGAATATTCTCATCCACATCAACAAGGGTTTTACAGACAGTAGGGTTGACAAAACAAGCAGCTGCTGCAAGTGGCAAGAACACATTAGCTAGATCCTGAAGAAAAATCCTGGTTCACATGCTCTCATTTTCTCTGCAATAGTCTTGGTTGCCAATGTTCTGTTTAAGGTCCTCAAGGGGGACATGGTGTCACTTGAGGGTTTTAATATGTTCTGCAAAAGGCAGCACGTCATGCAATATGGGCTTTTGCTATTCACTGTAATTCTGCACAGTGCTCTGGACATTGGAGGCCTGTAATGTTACAGTGCTGGATGGTGGTCTCGGGGCTGAGAGGAGGCCTGTAATGCACAGTGCTCTGGAAGTTGGAGGTCAGAGGAGGCCTGTAATGCACAGTGCTCTGGAAGTTGGAGGTCAGAGGAGGCCTGTAATGCTGCACAGCACTGGATGGTGGTCTTGGGTCTGAGGGATGGCCTGTAATGCAGTGCTCTGGATGCCAGTGGTCACTGGTCAGAGAAGGCCTGTAATGCTGCACAGTGCTGGATGGTGATCTCAGGTCTGACTGGGATGGCCTGTAATGCTGCACAGTGCTCTAGAAACGGCGGTCTGAGGGGAGGCCTCAGGCCTGTAATGTACACACTCACAATGGGTGCTCTCTGCTCTGGACGGTCGGAGTCGAGAGGTTGCCTAAAGAGGACTCAGAGGTCTATAGTGCTGGCTGCACACAGTCATTTGCTTGCTGGTAGTGGAAGCAGGAAGTTAGTTCGAGGGTAAACGTCCCTGCCTCACGTTTTCTTTTTGTTTTCGTTCAGTGGACGAAAATGCGGTGCATTTTGTTTGTCACTGTAAAAAAATGCCAATGACGAAATTAACACTGCCGGCAAGTCAGCCTGTTCTCCTCCAATGATCGGAATTGACCTGACACACACACACACACACACACACACACACACACACAGCCAGCCATTCACTGGTTTAGCTGCTCTAGCAGATGAGAACAGAGGGAATTTTATCACCTCTAATAAATTGGGAAGAGAGAAAAAAAATTGTATTATATCATTATCTATATCTCTAGCTCTCTCTACACTTTATTTTATTTATTAAAGTGTATTCCCCCCAAAAAAAATTGCGTTTCAAAGACCGCTGCGCAAATACTGTGTAACAAAGTATTGCAACGATCGCCTTTTTATTCTCTAGTGTCTCTGGTATAAAAAAAATAAAAAATTTTGCTGTCCTCTCAAAAGAACAGCCATTAATGTCTAAACCGCTGGCAACAAAAGCGAGTGAATACACCCCTAAATGAAAAGGTCCAAATTGGGCCCGATTAGACATTTGCCCTCCCCAGTGTCATGCGACTCAGTAGGGCTGAAACTACTAATCGATTAATCGACAACTAATCATGAAAATAATCGATTACCATTTTCATAAATCGAATAATCGGCCAGTAACATAATGGGGTTAAAAAAACTAAAATGATCCCTTTATAGTACAAAGCAAATAATCGCTACTGTAAATATTACTTGCACAGTTCTACAGTAAAAAAAAAAAAAAAAAAAAATGAACCCCTTACAGTAGTGATTATCTGCTTTTTTTGTACTATAAAAAGGGCCAATTTCAGTTTTAACCCCATTAAGTTACAAAATGTCTTAGACCTGGTTTACATCTACAGTGGGGACGGAAAGTATTCAGACCCCCTTAAATTTTTCACTCTGTTATATTGCAGCCATTTGCTAAAATCATTTAAGTTCATTTTTTGTGGGGGCGTGGCCTGGAGCGGCATGAAGTAGGACGCAGTTAGGCAGAGCTCCGCCGGTCACCTATCCGTTCTAAACTCCTGAGACCGTCACACAGACCTACAAGCCCACATCATACAGCTGCTAAACCGGGGGCCAGCCAGGACATGTCACCGCCGAAAAAGACGTCCACAGCGGCCTCAAAACTTGAACAATATCGCCGGCAAGGCACAGACCCCTCCAGCCAAGATGGCGCCGCCGCGCTGGAAGAGGAGCCCTCGGCCGGAACAGACACAGCAAGGGTGCTGGAGGCGATATCATCCTGCCAAGAAGCCATCACAGCATGTCAAACCTCCCTTACAGCGCGGATTGAGGAAGTAAAGGTGGACATCTCACTGGTAAGGCAGGATTTCCAGAAACTAAAAGGCAGAGTCACAGAGGCTGAGAACAGGCTGGGCACTGTGGAGGACTCCCTCCCCCCCTTGCAGAACACAACGTCAGAGCTGCAGTATCAAGTGAATCAGCTCCTCCAGAAGCAAGACGACATCGAGAATCGCCTCCGCAGATGTAACCTCAGATTTGTTGGTCTCCCAGAGGGGGTGGAAGGGAAGGACCCCCCCACGTTCCTGGAAAATTTACTCTGCGACACATATGGAAAAGAATCATTCTCCCCAACATTTGTTGTTGAACGTGCGCACCGCCTCTCAGGCAGGCCGCCACCACCCGGAGCCCCCCCACGCACGTTCATCGCAAAATTCCTGAATTACAGGGATAGAGACACTATTCTCCGGCTCAGCAGAGTGAAGGGGCAATATCCCCTTAGGAAATAAAATGATTGCCATATACCCGGATTTCTCTGCGGAGGTGCAGCGCAGGCGTCGCACATTCACAGAGGTCAAGAGGCGCCTGCGCATCAAGAATATCAAATACGCCATGCTTTTCCCGGCCCGGCTACGTGTGGAGGGCGAAGACAGGGCACACTTCTTTGAGGACCCAGAGGCCGCCATCGCCTGGCTAGAGCAGAGAGAGACTCACAGATAAGTTCCGCTTTATAATTTTCCTATCTGCCCCTAAGCAACACATATGTCTCCTCAAAGTATTCCACCTTATAATACACTGATCCTTTTGGCGAAACACCATTTAAGTCCAGAAACTTTTATATAAATACAAGATGAGCAGCCTGCCCCCCCTCATTTTCCCCCTGTTCAATACCTTGAAATGCTGTAAGTTCATTTTTTGTCCTCAATGTACACACAGCACCCCATATTGACAGAAAAACACAGAATTGACATTTTTTGCAGGATTTATTGAAAAAGAAAAACTGAAATTATCACATGGTCTTAAGTATTCAGACCCTTTGCTCAGTATTTAGTAGAAGCACTCTTTTGATCTAATACAGCCATGAGTCTTTTTGGGAAAGATGCAACAAGTTTTTCACACCTGGATTTGGGGATCCTCTGCCATTCCTCCTTGCAGATCCTCTCCAGTTCTGTCAGGTTGGATGGTAAACCTTGGTGGGCAGCCATTTTTAGGTCTCTCCAGAGATGCTCAATTGAGTTTAAGTCAGGGCTCTGGCTGGGCTATTCAAGAACAGTCACGGAGTTGTTAAGCCACTCCTTCGTTATTTTAGCTGTGTGCTTAGGGTCATAGACTGGGCTGAAGGTTTACCTTCCAACAAGACAGAGGTCCTCAGCACTCTGGAGAAGGTTTTCGTCCAGGATATCCCTGTATTTGGCTGCATTCATCTTTCCCTCGATTGCAACCAGTCGTTCTATCCCTGCAGCTGAAAAACACCCCCACAGCATGATGCTGCCACCACCATGCTTCACTGTTGAGACTGTATTGGACAGGTGATGAGCAGTGCTCGGTTTTCTCCACACATACCACTTAGAATCAAGGCCAAAAAGTTCCATCTTGGTCTCAGACCAGAGAATCTTACTTCTCACCATCTTGGGAGTCCTATGTGTTTTTTTAGCAAACTCCATGCGGGCTTTCATGTGTCTTGCACTGAGGAGAGGCTTCCGTTGGGCCACTCTGCCATAAAGCCCCGACTGGTGGAGGGCTGCAGTGATGGCCGACTTTCTACAACTTTCTCCCATCTCCCGACTGCATCTCTGGAGCTCAGCCACGGTGATCTTTGGGTTCTTCTTTACCTCTCTCACCAAGGCTCTTCTCCCCCGATAGCTCAGTTTGGCCAGACGGCCACCTCTAGGAAGGGTTCTGGTCGTTCCAAACGTCTTCCAGGATTATGGAGACCACTGTTCTCTTAGGAATCTTAAGTGCAGCAGAAATTTTTTTTGTAACCTTGGCCAGATCTGTGCCTTGCCACAATTCGTTCTCTGAACTCTTCAGACAGATCCTTTGACCTCTTGATTCTCATTTGCTCTGGCATGCACTGTGAGCTGTAAGGTTTTATATAGACAGGTGTGTGGCTTTCCTAATCAAGTCCAATCAGTATAACACAGCTGGACTCAAAGGTGTAGAACCATCTCAAGGATGATCAGAGGAAATGGACAGCACCTGAGTTAAATTAATGAGTCACAGAAAAGGGTCTGAATACTTAGGACCATGTGATATTTCAGTTTTTCTTTTTTAATAAATCTGCAAAAATGACAACAATTCTGTGTTTTTCTGTCAATATGGGGTGCTGTGTGTACATTAATGAGGAAAAAAAAAAATGAACCTAAATGATTTTAGCAAATGGCTGCAATATAACAAAGTGAAAAATTTAAGGGGGTCTGAATACTTTCCGTCCCCACTATGTGTTTTTAGGTGCATTTTGCAGAAACATGTTACAATTCGTTTACATGGTTTCCTATGGGACACGTTCACATCTATGCTTTTTTCAGCCACTGAGTATTTGGAAAGCGTCAGGGACTTTAATGCAAAACTGCTTTTTTTGGTTTAATATACTTCAATAAGGAAGCTTGTAACGCGTTTTCGCGGCAATTTGTTTTTTTTTTAATCTGCTCAACAAAATGGACACAAAAAAAAAAAAAAAAAAAAACGCAAATCGCAGCAAAATCATGTGCGCAAAAATCAAAAAACACACAGCAAAAAGTACTGCAGAAACAGATCAAAAGCAAACTGCATAGGTGTGTATCAAGCCTTATGCTTGCCACACAGATCAATTTTCAGACGAGAATATTCAGACGAAAAATCTTTGTACATTCACTGAAAGAACGTTTGAAATTTTCACTCCTTTTTAAAGCGGTTGTATAGTCTTTTTTAACTTTTACCTATAGGCAAGCCTATAAAAAAGGCTTACCTGTAGGTAAAGAAAAAAAAAAAAAAATCTCCTAAACCTGTACGGTTTAGGAGATATTCCCCTTGCTATGAGCCGCTGGCTGCAGCGGCGCATGCGCACAGGGGATTCTCGGCTGAAGGCCCGGCAACTGCCGGACCTTGCCGGGAAAGAAATCTCCCACGCGCATGAGTGACATCGCGTTTCCGGCCACTCACAGCGCTGGAGCCGTGATACCCGGAAGACACGCCGAGGCAACATGTCAGGTACCTCGGCGTGGACCAGGTAAGATACTGACGCCTCGTTCTAAGGCAAGTATTTCATATGCAGTGCATACTAGCTCATTATGCCTTTTGCCTTAAAAATAAAATAAAAAAATATGTCAGCGGGTATACAACCGCTTTAACATTCCGTTTTTAAAATCAATGTAATTTCTGAACAAAAACCACATACACTGTCTGAAAATTCCTTTGACCAAGAAGTTTTCCATTTCCAAATTTTCCCGTCACTGTGGTTGAAAATGAACTTCGATTTGACCCCACTAACGATTAGAAAATCTAACGCACGTTCTTAAAATTACATTTTTTTTTGAAGGAAGAAATTGTTTTTTTAAATAAAAAAAATTTGATCCGAGTCTGATACATTTACCCCATTCACCTAGGAATGCACCGAACGGGTTTTTTGGTGCCAAACCCGATACCGAAAATAAATCTTCCTTGATGCTGAAACCGACTGTTTTTAAAAAATATTTTTATACAGGAGATGCTCAGACTGCAGACACATTACAGGAGATGGTCAGAGACTGGGGACATGATACAGGAGATCAATGCAGCCTCAGCAGTGTCCATCAAATGCAGCTTCACAAGTGCCTGTCAGATGCAGCAGCCTATCTGTGCCAGTCATGCAGCCTCACCAGTGCCTGTGTCCATATGTAGCAGCCCATCTGTGCCCGTCATGCAGCCTCACCAGTGCTGGATCTGAATCGCTGTGCAGCCGATGTCCCGCCTCCTACAACACAATAATTCCTAGCATTGGATCAGAGTGCCGTCTATCACAAGAGGCGGTCTAGTAACGATGTCCCACCTTTTAGACCACCTCTTGTGATAGACAGCACTCTGATCCAATGCTAGGAATCATTGTGCCGTGTGTCATAGGAGGCGGGACATCGGCTGCATGGCGATTCAGATCCAGCTCTGACACACAGCGTGTGAGCGTGACATTCATTACAAAGCACTGGGGAGGCTGCGTAGGACAGGAGTGAGAGGAGGAGGAGGGAGGGAAGACTGAGGGGCACCCGGCAGGATGGCCCCGCCCCTTTTCCCAGTGCCATTATCAGCAACATTTCTCTTTCGGCAAATTGCCGAAAAGGCCATTTTCGGCCGATAGGTTTCGGTGGCCAAAATTTCGGTGCATCCCTAGATTCACCCTTTATTATAATATTACACAGTATATCTCTCCTCTATTGGTATATACAGTACATCTCCTCTAATAGTATCTCTAATAGTTTATACAGTATATCTCTTCTGTCTGTTATTCTCAGAGTGGATTAGATATTTTGCTCCCTAACCATATAGTTGGTTTTTTATATTTACCACTGCATAGAGAAATTTAAGAATAAATTGCTTTTTTTTTTTTTTAACTTTACATATTTTACTAAAATTATACACACTTTTTTTTAAGGTTATTAACTGATACAATAAATTGGCCAACTAATAGATTATGAAAATAATTGTTAGTTGCAGCCCTACTCAATAGCGTTACAAGGTCTCAGGTGTGAACAAGGAGCAGGTGTATTAAGTTTGGTGTTATCGCGCACTCATACTGGTCACTGGAAGTGCAACATGGCACCTCACCTCATGGCAAAGAAGGAGGAGGATCTTAAAAAAAAAAAAAAAATATGTTACTGTTGCTCTACATAAAGATGGCCTAGGCTATAAGAAGATTGCCAAGACCCTGAAACAGCTGCAGCACGGTGAACAAAACCATACAGCGGTTTAATAGGACAGGTTCCACTCAGAACAGGCCTCGCCATGGTCGACCAAATAAGTTTAGTGCACGTGCTCAGCGTCATATCCGGGGGTTGTCTTTCAGAACTAGATGTATGAGTGCTGCCAGCATTGCTGCAGAGGTTGAAGGGGGGGGGGGGGGGGTGTCAACCTGTCAGTGCTCAAACCATACGCCGCACACTGCATCAAACTGGTCTGCATGGCTGTCCTCCCAGAAGATGATGCACAAGAAAGCCCACAAACCGTTTGCTGAAGACAAGCAGACTAAGGACATGGATTACTGGAACCATGCCCTGAGGTCCAACGAGACCAAGATAAACTTATTTGGTTCAGATGGTGTCCAGCGTGTGTGGCGGCAACCAGGTGAGGAGTACAAAGACAAGTGTGTCTTGCCTACAGTCACGCATGGTGGTGGGAGTGTCATGGTCTGGGGCTGCATGAGTGCTGTCGGCACTGGGGAGCTACAGTTCATTCAGGGAACCATGAATGCCAACATGTACTGTGACATACTGAAGCAGAGCATGATCCCCCCTAAACCCTATTGAGCATTATCAAAACGGAAGGTGGAGAAGTGCAAGGTCTCTAAAATCCACCAGCTCCGTGATGTCATGGAAGAGGACTCCTGTGGCAACCTGTGAAGCCCTGGTGAACTACATGCACAAGAGGGTTAACCGGTTCCTGACCAGCTCCTGTAGAAATACGTCGGCAGAATGGCACGGCTGCGCAAGGTAGCGCAGAGTAACGTACCCATACGTTACTTTGAATTTGCCGCCGTGTGCGCGCGCCTGCCGCGTTCTCCGCGAGTCAGGTCGCGGGTCCCGCGGACACGATCGCCGTGGGCATACCCGCGACCGCCTCACGGAGAGGACGAACGGGGAGATGCCGTTGTAAACAGCATCTCCCCGTGCTGCCTAGGGACAGTGTCACTCGATCTCTGCTCCCCGTCATTGGGAGCAGAGATCAGTGACGTCACAACACAGCCCATCCCCCTGACAGTTAGAATCACTCCCCTAGGACATACTTGACCCCTCCCCGCCCCCTAGTGGTTAACCCCTTCACTGCCATTTACACAGGAATCAGTGCATTTTTATAGCACTGATTGCTGTATAAAATGACAATGGTCCCAAAAATGTGTCAAAAATGTCCGATGTGTCCGCCATAATGTCGCAGTCACAAAAAAAAAAAAAAAAAAAAAAAAAAAAAAAAGCTGATCGCCGCCAAAACTCGTAAAAAAAAAAATAATAAAAATGCCATAAAACTATCCCCCATTTTGTAAACGCTATAACTTTTGTGCAAACCAATCAATAAATGCTTATTGTGATTTTTTATTTTTTTTTACCAAAAATATGTAGAAGAATACGTATCGGCCTAAACTGAGGGAAAAAAAAATGTTTAATATTTTTTGGGGATATTATAGCAAAAAGTAAAAAATGCGTTTTTTTCAAAATTGTCGCTCATATTTTGTTTATAGCGCAAAAAAAAAAAAAAAATAAAAAAAAAAAAAATAAAAAAGCAGAGGTGATCAAATACCACCAAAAGAAAAATCTATTTGTGGGGAAAAAAAAAAAAAAAAAGTCAATTTTGTTTCGGAGCCACGTCGCGCAATTGTCAGTTAAAGCGACGCAGTGCCAAATCGCATAAAATGCTCTGCTCAGGAAGGGGGTAAATCCTTCTGGGGCTGAAGTGGTTAAAGCAGTGCTGAAAAATGATGGCCACACAAAACATTTACACTTTGGGCCCAATTTGGACAATTTCACTTAGGGGTGTACTCACTTTAGTTGCCAGCAGTTTAGACATTAATGGCTGTGTGTTGAGTTTTTGAGACAGCAAATTTACACTGTTATACAAGACGTACCCTAACTACTTTGCATTGTAGCAAATTGAATAAATTATGCTCACGGTTTTAATTAAGCATTTATTAAATGGCCCACAGGCTGTTTAATTTATTTTGTAAGGCTGGGTATAGACAGATAGATAGATTTTGGGGGGGGGTTCCAAGTAAATTTTATAGCTAAAAAATTTTTTTGTATAGATATTAAAAAAGTGTTTTTTTTTTTATATCTATACACAAAATGGTTTGCCCTTCATTTCTCTTGTAACGATTTGAAGACCAGGCCTTTTCTGGAACTTTTTGTTTGCAAGTTTAAATTAGTATTTTTTGCAAGAAAATTACTTTGAAAACACCAATTTTTTTTTATTTTTTTTTACAGAGACCCTAGAGAAAAAAATGGCAATCGTTGCAATACTTTGTCACACAGTATTTAACCACTTCAGCCCCAGGTCTACAAATTATGGGGTAATATTTTCTAGTAAATGGTGGCGATTAGCAATTTTTAACAGGACTGCGACATTACGGCGGACAAATCGGACACCAAGTGATACTTTTTGGGGACCAGGGATAAGTGCTTAAAAAAAAAAAGCACTGTCACTGTAAACGACACTGGCATGGCAGGGAAGGGGTTAACATCAGGGGCAATCAAAGAGTTAAGTGTGCTTCTAGGGAATCCAGTCTAACTGTGCGGGATGGCTTAACTGGAGGAAGAGGGTGAGATTTGCGTTTTCAGTAACACAAGATCACTCTTCCTTTGACACAACAGCGGTCTGCCTTGTTTACTTAGGCAGACTGCAGTTCTGCCTCTTCAGCAAACGATCGGCAGGTCTCGGCGGCCATCGCGGGTGCCATTCCTTCTTTGTCCCATCCCGCTGTGCTAGAATGGATTGCTCTCGCTCTAATGATCTCGGCAATACCTCAAATGTGTGGTTTAAACACAGTTCACATGTGTTCACTTCCGCATGCAAGCATGGAGGGTTGGGGTCAAAGATATTTTTTTTACACCTTTAAAAACAAAAAATTCAAAAAAAAAAAAAAATTGTTTTGGCACAGGAAACAGAAGTGACGTCAAACGTCACTCCAGTTCTCCAAGAGCATTGGAAAGGAGTGGCAGCCATCACTCGACTTCCTGCCCAGCGGGACCACTTTTATTTGACGCAAAGCCAGCCATAGTAAAAAATGATACCAGGGTTAGGACAGCTAGCTGCTGCCCTAAACCCTGGTATTAAACGTTAAAGTAAATGACGTATTTTTACTATGGGCCAGTCAGCAAGTGGTTAAACTGAATAGGTTGTTTAAAAGGTGAGGGTTTACAATCACTTTAAAGCACTCATGTTTAGATGTGTACAATTGTTTTTTCATTCCAATGAATGACTGCACGTTTATAGTCATAAAATCTGCAGATCTGAGCACAAAACACAATTGCTTTTCTTTATGCACACCATTCAGCATACTTACAAACCCACTCGCTGATAGTACCTATAGTTCACTAAAAAGGCACCCCTCACCACGAATAGGGGATTCAGAGGGGAAGGGCAGCCCTCAACTTTACGGCATAAATGTTGACCTTAAAAATAAAACAGGGTACAAATAGACCTTTTGAAAAAAAAAAAAAAAAAAAAAAAAAAAAAAAAAAAAAAAAAAAAAAAAAAAAAAAAGGTACATGTAGACAATGAAGGGTTTCCCCTTTAGGCCACAAAGGGGGAAAGGCTGCCTCATAGGCCAACAGGGTTGTGAAATGAGCAGCAGCTTAATAGAGAGTCCTAAATTTTTTAGTCCCAGGGTGCATTAGAACGTGTTGCAGTCTTATTTAGTTCCCTACAGAAAAGGGGAGTGGGATAAGTGAAGTCAAAATTTCTGACTAGCAATTTAAAGAACAAAAGCAACTGTACCAGCATGACAAGTCAAGCAACCAGCACATTCCATAGATCAGTAATGGCACTCTAGGCCATGCTTCGCTTTGATTCAAAAAAAAAAATAAAAAAAAAATAAAAAAAAAAAAAAAAAAAGGCACCAACCCTGCATCAAAATCCACTAAAATCTGGCTGATACTATATACGCTTTAGATATATAGTCGTCAACATTCCATATTAGAAGTTTAGAGCTTTCAGAAGCTTCTCTTGACAAATCTAACACTTTCTAGCAGCTATTTAGCAACATTCTTATGTCCTAGTTGCTAACCAAGTAAGGGCTGGTCACTCAAGAGATTTTCAAAACAAGGAAGAGCTCTAAAGAGAAAAAAAAAAGTACAGTATTTGCAGCTTGTGTTTACATGGCTTTACTTCTATTTTCATGCCATTGAAGTAAACTGGATTGGAGCCATTTAAAAAGTGTAGGCAAACGTGAAGCAGATAAAATATTAGAGAACTTGTACTTTACCCACATAGACAAACACATAAGTGGAAATATATATATATATACACATATATATACACATACACACACACACACACACCTACTTGGCACTAAATGGTGGGTGGAATATTGTTTTAGATACAACGCCAACTTTATTAAATGCAGTTCTGCTTTGTGAAGCACCTCCAAAATTTTTACTTTGCCTGGCTAAATCAAATGACATTTTAAAGCAGCAAGGCCAAACTTTAAGGATTTTTGTTGGCCCTGAAGGTTTTTGTTTCTTTGAAGTAAAAAATAAATAAATAATCAAAGCAATCTGTTGTATCCAGCACAAAATGGTATAATCCATCAGTGGAAATGCTTCCCCCCCAAATACATACACAAAGCTGTTTCTCTCCTATTGCCTCCCTTAGACTGAAAACGCATTGTTTTCCTTGTTGCTACACCTACACACAAAAGATTCCATAGACCACCACAGAGAATATACAGACTGTTGTAGGCAGCCTTATCTGCAATTGATCATTTCTACCAGGCAATAAAGTGGGAAAAAAAAAAAAAAAAAAAAAAAAACACTGCAAATTATAGTAATTTACAAAGTTAATAGCATCATTGTTCTGCCCTGTAGTTACAAATTCCTAAAAAAGTAAGCATAATCAACTTTTAAATACGTGCGAAATTGAGCAGCATAATGTGAACCTGAGGAGGGCGAGGGATCTGCAGCAGTTTCCTATACTGAAAACTGACACGTTCCCTTTGTTAATAAGTGGCAGATCTTCCGCTGCTTTGTTTTTGTAATCAGTCTATCTGCTTAGTATAGCACATGCTGCCCCATTATGGTGCAGGAAGCTTTGGAAATTCCCCCTCATTTTTAAAGATTTTGAAATTTATACTGTACATATAGGAGAATCCATATAGAAGATTTGGCTGCTAGTCCAAGCCCTTTAAATAAACTACAAGTGTTCTGGACACAGTAGGGTTGATTTACTTAAACTGGCGTGTGTAAAATTTGGTGCAGCACTGTATGGTAGCCAGTTTCTGACTTCAGCTTGTTCAATTAACGCCTTAACTGTGGCGCCTCTGGCCCTTTAAGGAGTTTCTAATGCCAGGAGGTGGGGTTTATGATCAAGTGACCGCTGTGATTGGCGGTCACATGATTGGAAAGCTCCCAATCACAAGTAGCGATTTTGGTTTGCAAATTATGCAGCCTCTCGGCATCAAGGCCCACCCACTGAAAGGCCACATATCTGCGTATTCAGAGGTTAAGCTTGACAAAAAAAAAAAAAAACCTGCAAACTGATGTCTATGCAGAGCTGCACCAGATGTTGCACTCTACAGTTTCAGTAACTCAACCCTAGGGTCTTAAAAATAGGCTCTGCACTTACTAGACAAGAAAACCCACAATGCTCCTAGCCTTAGATCATTTTGCTTTTTTTTAATCAGTGCAAGAAAGATGTATTAAATGAGATTTGGCATTTCCAACATGTCTTCATTTTTTTAATAGGTTCATCTTAATCGCCAAACTGAAAAATCCACCAAGTAAAAAAGGATGGAATCTAGACCTTAGATAAAAAAAAAAAAAAAAAATTTGGAAAAAAAAAAATACAAAAAAAAAAAAAAAAAAAAAAAAATGCGCTGCACCACTTCAAATCTTACGTTTTTTTTTTTTTTTTTTAATATAAAGACACAATAAAAAGAATTTGATGTTTGCCAAGCATACAGGACAAAATCCCTAGTGATCTATGCATATAGTTAATGCACCACTTATCTGCACATCGTAACAAACTTGGTTTCAAACCACTGAACCCATTAAAGTTGCACCATTTTACCAGATTTAAAAAGGTTTGCTGATGCACTAGCAAACTCAGCCAAGAACCAAAAGGCAAACCGCAATCTGCCTGTTTACAGGCAGGCTGCCAAGGAACAAGTATGATAGATTAGGCAAACCTTTAAAATTTTCAATTTGGAGTGAAGGAAAAAAAAAAAAACAAAAAAAAAAAAAAAAACACCCCACATACCTCTTTTCATTGGCCTCCATTACATCCCGAGATTTCTGCTTTGCTATTAGCTTCGCCATTCGTTTCGCTTTATTTTTCTGCCTGTTACTCATGCCCGGAAGAAACTCTGAATCAATAAACTCTGCTGCTTGGAGAGCCTGAAAATAACAAAATGCAAGTCTAAGGTCACCCCATATGAGAAGGGGACAAATACACAGAGCACAAATATAAGAATGTATCTAAACCCGAAAAGAAAACAAACAAAAAAAAAAAAAAGGAAGAAGAATATTGAAGCTTGCCAGTCCTTCCATGTGATGATGCATTCATTTTTGGAGGTGCTTCCACCTGCCACCCTTTACCTTGTGATCCTGCCAGTGACACATTTCCTTCCTAGGGTGACAACACTTTACAAAATCTATAAATGACCCTAGGCTGGGATCCTGATTTGGATTTAAAACATCTTTTCTCCTTATTTACATTAGAAGTGTAGTTTACAGAAGCTAGCTGAGGAAGCAGATATTGTATGAAATGGTTTAAAATGTGAAATTTATTTTTTTTGTTGATAGGGTTAGATACAATTTTGAGCTATAAAACAAAATATATTAAAAAGATAAACAGGCTTACAATAAGAAATTGGGTGGGTGCAAAGTACAGTCATAGACTTCAGCTTACTATAACCATATTTAAACTGCCAAGAACAGCATTACTTGTCTGGAATGCCCAGGAGTGTATTTATACAATTTTTATATAAAAACACACACACTGAATAAGCCATAAAACATTATGGCCACCAACCCATTAAGTAGGTGTGTCCCCCCCCCCCACCCCCTGCCCTGACCCATCGAAGCATGAATGTCACCCTATAAAAAAGGTATACTGTGGTATTTGGCATCAGTAGCAAATCCTTTAACCACTTAAGCCCCCGGAAGGATTTACCCCCTTCCTGACTAAGCCCTTTTTTTGCGATACGGCACTGCGTCGCTTTGACTGACAATTGCGCGGTCTTGCAACGTTGCACCCAAACAAAATTGACTACCCCCCACAAATAGAGCTTTCTTCTGGTGGTATTTGGTCACATCTGCGGTTTTTATTTTTTGCGCAAAAAAAAAAAAAAAAAAAACCCGCAATAAGCTTATATTTATTGGTTTGCGCAAAAGTTATTGCAAAATAGGGGAGAAATTTATGGCATTTAAAAAAATTTTCTCTTTTATTAGTAATAGCAGCGATCTGCAATTTTTATCGCGACAGCGACATTGCAGCGGACACTTGACAACATTTTGGGACCATTGGCATTTATACATTGATCAGTGCTATAAAAATGCACTGATTACTGTGTAAATGTCACTGGCAGGGAAGGGGTTAAACACTATGGGGCGATCAAGGGGTTAAGCGTGTTCCCTCAGTGTTTTATAACTGGGGGGGGGGGTGGGGGGTGGGCTCCACTAGAACATGACAGATCACTGCTCCCAATCACTGGGAGCAGTAGATCCCTGTCATGTTGCTAGGCAGAACAGGGAAATGCCATCTTCCCGTTCTGCCTCTCCGTGCCACGATCGCGGGCCACCGGCGCATATAGAGTCCGCTAGCCGCTGATGACGGCGTGACGTATGGGTACGTCGTTTTGCGCACCTGTGCCACTTTGCCAAGGTATATCGGTGTAAGCCGCTCGGCAAGTGGTTAAGTCCTGTAAGTTGCGAAGTGGGGCCTCCCTGAAGTTTCTCCAGCACATTCTACAGATGCTTAATTGGACTGAGATCTGGAGAATTGGGAGGTCAAGTTAACACCTTAAACTTGTTGTCTCCTTGTTCCTAAAATCATTCTTAAAACCATTTTGGCAGTGTGACAGGACGCATTATCCTGCTGAAAGGTCACCGTCATCAGGGAATACCGTTTCCATGAAGGGGTGTACTTGCTCAGCAACAATGTGGTACGTGTTACAGTGGATATACAAAATAAAAAACACATTTTTGTTGCTTTGCCTCTTGACATGAAGACCATTTTGTTTCATACAGCTGTTTTTTTACTAGTGCAACTTATAACATCCAGGTGAAAGACAAAAACACACCAACATGTCAGAAAAAAACAAAAAAACACTAAACTTTCAAAAACAGAATCCCTGAATTGGATAAAAAGGATCACCCCCTTATGTCAGCATTTTGTTGAACCACCTTTTGCTTTAATTACAGCCTTTAGTCTTATGGGATAGGACTCTACTAAATTTGCACATCTAGACTTTGCAATATTTCCCCACTCTGCAGAACTGCTCAAGTTAAATTTGATGGAGACAGTTCATGGACTGCAGTCTTCAATCATTTCACAGATTTTCAATAAGGTTTAAAGTGGACGTTCACCCATTCTGCAGGCTTGTACCTACAGGCAAGTCTATAATCAGGCTTACCTGTAAGGTACCGTGAATATCTCCTAATGCCGGCCATACACGGTTCGAATTTCAAAAGAATTTTCTTCGAAAATCGTATGTAAGAATTTTCATACGAATTTCGCACCCTTAGTGGGCTGCAGCAAAGGCCGATTTTCATGCGGCAATCAAATTTGAAGAATCGGAGATGTTGGAAATTTTTAGAAAAACAAACGATTTTCTAATCAACGATGGGAAAATCGTGCAAGAAATGTAAGAAAAGAAAATTTATGGAGAGAAAAGAAGATTCCCGGCCACGAAAATTCTTTTCTGTAGCAACATGAGGTGAAATTGAAGGCTACGTCGCCCAAATTTCAAAAATCAATGGTGGCGCCATTGGATTAAAAAAAAAAAAAAAAAAAAAAAAAAAAAAAACGAAAAACCAACAACTTTCTGGATTTTGAAAAGAAAATTTGTTCGAAATGTGACCATGTATGGCCAGCTTAAACCTTCACAGTTTAGGAGATATTCACAATACATGCAGCAAGTGATGTCATCAGCGTATGCGCTGAGGGGACGGTATACTCGTGGCTGTCCCTTCAGGAACTCCATGCCATGGTCCGTGACTCTTGTACGCATGCGCAAGTGTGACTTTTTTTTAAATATAAAGAATTTGATGCGGTTTACAGGTCCAGCTCTTGACTAGGACATTCAACTGTTTCGCCTTCAACCACTGTGTGGTCATTTTTGCTTTGTGTCGTTGTCATGTTTGAGGGTAAACCTCTTTATTCTTTTCTATACCCACTGTATGCGAAATCCACATGAATGGTGCTAGAATGATTTTCTAGCAGAACATTGTCCAAAGCATCACACTGCCTTTGCTGGCTTGCCTTCTTCCCATAATGCACCCTGGCAACATCTCTTCCCCAAGTAAAACGACACACGCACTAGTTCTGTCATTTTAAGAAGGTGCGCCCGACAACTTCTGTGTATAAAAAGACACCTGTCCACAGGATTTCTTCCATTCAAACCTCACCATCATGGGAAAGCCCAAAGAGCTGTCAAAAGGACATCAGGGACAATATAGTAGACCTGCACAAGGCTGGAATGGGCTACAAGACCATCAGAAAGAAGTTTGGTGAGAAGGAGACAACTGTTGGAGCGATGATTTGCAAATGGAAAAAATACAAAAATAACCAAAAATCACCCTCGGTCTGGACCTCCATGCAAGATTTTGCCTTATGGGGCAAGGATGATCATGAGAAAAGTGAGGGATCAGCCCAGAACTACACAGAGAAACTTGTGAATGACCTCAAGGCAGTTGGGACCAGTCAAACACATCATTGGTAACAAAATATGCCGCCATGGAATGAAATCCTGCAGAGCCCGCAAGGTCCCCCTCAATTAGGCACATGTACAGGCCTGTCTAAAGTTTGCCAATGAACATCTAAATTATTCAGAGAAGGTTTGGGAGAAAAGTGTTGTGGTTAGAGGAGAGCAAAATAGAGCTCTTTGGCATTAAATCGATTCACCATGTTTGGAGGAAGAAAAATGCAGACTTTGACCCCAAGAACACATCCCTACAGTCAAGCACAGAAGTGCAAACATTATGCTTTGGGGCTGTTTCTCTGCTTAAGGTACAGGCCAACTTTGCCACATTGAGGGGCCAATGGACAGGGCCATGTATTGTAAAACCTTGGATGAGAACCTTCTTTCCTCAGCCAAAAACACTAAAGATGGAGTCTTTCAGCATGACAATGACCCAAAACATACTGCCAAGGCAACAAAGGAGTGGCTCAAGGAGAAGCACATTAACCACTTGCTTACTGGGCACTTAAACCCCCCTCCTGCCCAGACCAATTTTGAGCTTTCAGCGCTGTCGCACTTTGAATGACAATTGCGCGGTCATACAACACTGTACCCAAATGAAATTTTTATCATTTTTTCCCCACAAATAGAGCTTTCTTTTGGTGGTATTTAATCACAGCTGGGGTTTTTATTTTTTGCTAAACAAACAAAAAAAGATGGAAAATTTTGAAAAAAAAAAATCATGTTTAATAGTTTGTTATAAAATGTTGCAAACAGGTCATTTTTCTCCTTCATTGATATGCACTGATGAGGCGGCACTGATAGGCACAGTTAAGGCGGCACAGTTAAGGCGGCACAGATAGGTGGCACTGAGTGATGGCACTGTGGGCACTGATGGGTTAATCTGGTGGGCACTGGTAGGCAGCACTGCTGTGTTACAAGATCGCCGTGATCGGGACTGATGTCCCGATCACGGCTGCCGGTGATCGGGTTTTTTTTTTCCCTCCTCACGCTGTCAGCGCGAGGAGGAAAATATCCGATGACCGGCTCTGTTTACATCACATGATCAGCTGTCATTGGCTGACAGCTGATCATGTGGTAAGGGGTTAGGACCAACCCCTTACTCTGATCAGGCGAGTCTCCGACTCGCTGATCACCGAGCGCGCCGCGCGCGCCCTGCAGGGGGCGCGCAGGCCGCTCGTGCACGGGACGACGTCAATGGACGTAGTCCCGGCAATTTCGATCCGCGCTGTTGCCGTCATTTGGCAATGGCCCGGATCTGAAGCAGTTAAAGAGGAACTGCAGTCTGCTCACATAATTTGTAATAAAACCCATCTTTGCTATCCTGAAGCTTCCCTCCAACCACTTTGCATATTTTTTATATATATATATATATATATATATATATATATTATGTAATATATGTATGTATATATATATATTTATATTATGTAATATATATATTATGTAATGTATGTAATATATGTATGTATATATATATATTTATATTATGTAATATATATATTATGTAATGTATGTAATATATATATATATATATATATATATATTTATATTATGTAATATATATATTATGTAATGTATGTAATATATATATATATATATATATATATATATATATATATTTATATTATGTAATATATATATTATGTAATGTATATATATATATATATATATATATATATATATATATATATATATATATATATATATATATATATATATATTTACACACACACACACTATATATATATATATATATATATATATATATATATATATATATATATATATACACATATATATACACACATATACACACAATGATTCTGCACTTGCCAAATATGCTGCAGAAATCTTCCTCCACCAAGTCTGGCTGCAATCATTTAACTGTAGGCAGCTGAAGCCTGTTCACTTACTGGATTTACACAGAGGCACACCTCTCTCTCTCTATTATAGATATAGAGACACACACACACACACACACGTCAAGCCTAGGCTTTAACAGACAAGAAACAGGAAGTGGGCTGTATAAAAAGGTATTTACTAGCAGAAAAAAAAAATGGTTTTACTATCCAAAAAGTTAAAACAAGGGCAGAAGATTTAGATGAAAAATGGACTGAAGTTCCTCTTTAAGGTCATTGAGTGGCCTAGCCAAGCGACAGTCAAGAAACCTTAAGGATTTAGAGAAGATCTGTAAAGATGAGTGGACCAAAATCCCTCCTGAGATGCGTGCAAACCTGGTAACCAACTACAAGAAACATGTTACCTCTGTGCTTGCCAACAAGGGTTTTGCCAACAAGCACCAAGTTATGTTTTGCTTGGGGGATCAAATACTTATTTTATTCACTGAACTGCAACTCAATTTATAACATATGTATCATGTGTTTTTTCTGGATTTTTGGTTGATATTCTGTCCATCGTTAAAAATACACTTATGATAAAAGTTAGTTATAGACCCTTAATTTATTTGCAAGTGGGCAAACGTACAAAATCTGCAGGGGGAGCAAATGGTTTTCCGATCTACAGACATACAAGAAAGTTTTAGGCAGGTTTGAAGAAATGCTGTAAAGTAAAAAATGCTTTCAAAAATATAGATTTTGTGGCTTTTTTTTTTATTTTTTTTTTTTTTTATAAATTTACAACATGCAAACAGAAGAAAAAAATCTAAATCAAATGGTTTGGTGCGACTACCCTTTGGCTCAATTCTTCTAGGTACACCGTCACACAGCTTTTGAAGGAACTATGGCAGGTAGGTTGTTCCAAATGTCTTGGAGAACTAGCCACAGATCTACTGTGGATGTAGGCAGCCCGATATCCTTCTGTCTCTTTATATAATCCCAGACTTGATGTTGAGATCAGGGCTCTGTGGCAGCCAAACCATCACTTCCAGAACACCTTGTTCTTTACACTGAAGATAGTTCTTATAGACAGTGGGGGGGGTATTTACTAAAACTGGAGTGCAAAATCTGTTTCAACTCTGCATACAAACCAATCAGCTTCCAGGTTGTATTGCCAAAACTTAACTGAACAAGCTGAAGTTAGAAGTTGATTGGCTATCATGCACAGCTGTGCCAGATTCTGAGTGCACCAGTTTTAGTAAATCTCCCCAATTGGCTGTATGTTTGGGGCCGTTGTCCTGCTGCAGAATAAATTTAGGGACAATCACACACCTCCCTGATGGCTCTCTTTATCCACATATATGAGCTGAGAAGACTGGAGCAGAAACTGATAAGTGATGGTAATCCAGCATATTGACATTCACATGAATTTGTTTCTGCACGGTGAAGCATAAATTAGTGTTCATCTAGTATGTGCACACTGCACAGTGAAATAAGAGCACTTTGATGGAATTATTGCATGGACTTTATGGATAGACAGTATGTTGAAGCATGTTAATATTTGAAACACTATTGTTTGTCAACTGTTTATATTTATATATTTTTAAGCATCAGCATGCCTATTGGTTATTGGGAGATCCTACATCCCCCCCCCCCCCGAAAAAAAAAACACTCGTAGGTGTGCAGATACAGGGCTCAACAGCATTCAGTTGATGCTGTAACCATACTATAATGAATATTCCTTTTATTCCTACTTAATGGATTTATCTATAAAATGCATTTAGGTGCTTTGGGCTCAATATTACATACTGTATTTGTGAATGTATAACTCACTATGGAGTCCTATATGGAGTTCTTTGAAGTGTTGGGGTTTATATGTATGGTACACATTTTTAGGCATTTTTATCTTTTGTAGTGCATAAAGTCGATCATAAAAAAAACAAAAAAAAACAAAAAACAAAAAAGGTAAATTGCTTAAAATTGGTAATGCGTCTTAAAAAGACGTATTAGTTTTAATAATTCTTTAGTGCTCATATATAAAAAGCCCTTTATCATAATGATACAGCAGAAAGGTTTACCTACAGGTTTATTTACAAGCGTGTTGCTTGGCATGTAGTCCAGATCTTCATCATTAAACAGCTCTTCGGTATTCATTCCAATGGCAGCTCCCATGTCAAGGCCCAGCTTCTTCTGCAGCAGTTTCCTTTGCCGAGCTATCCTTTCCTTAGGGTCCACGTCCGCTAAAAAATAAAGTTCATATTTGTCTTAACTTATGACGACTAGGCACTTCTTTCGTTTGAAAACAGGAGGCAACACAAGCTGTTTCAGAACTACAGGCAAAAAACAAAAGTTCTAAATACACTGTATCTCTCCATTTCTCCACATGACCCAACAAGAATGGATGTTTCATAGGTAGCCTCCCAGCAACACACAGTTTTGCTGGGAGGCTAAAACTGAGGAAAGGTTTGGAAATCCCTGCACCAATCAAAATTTCAAATTCAGTAGTTAATACGATGCAGTGCAGAGTGAGGGACGTAGACATGTGGTTCGTCAAGTGATGGACTTAGTGCACTATGGGAATCCTATTCCTACTAGCCCAATATGGTTTGCCTGTTTGCATAACCCAAAGGAGGTTAGGCTGAAGGCAAGTAAAACTGATGGGGTCAGGAATCTTTCAGCAAATTCAATGACAACTGTTTTACCACTCACTCCTCTTAACTACTTGCCAGGCCATAGCTGAGCGACAGCTACAGCGCGGTCAGATAATTCTGGGAGGGCGTACAATGACGCCTCCCAGAACCGCACTTCCCGTGCGCCCCCAGTAATGCCTGTGACCATCGGGTCTTCCGGACCCAGCGCATAAAGGATCGGAGTAAAAGGCCAATGACAGCGACCCTTTACCAATTGATCGCTCTGTCCAATGACGGAACGATCACTTGTCAACAAACCAGCACATCTCTGGATCGCACCGATTAGAACAGTGTGAGAGGGAGCGGATGCAGCAGCGATTGTGGGCTGGATCTGAAGTGCCCACAGCGCTGATCTGTGCCCATCCATGCCACATCAGTACTCATCTGTGCCACAGCCAAAAAAAATTCATAGAATTTACAGTGGGGTGTTTACTTTCCAAAATGGGGTCGTTTTAGGGAATTTTCATATATGTTCAAAGACTCGATATGCCTCAGATTATACATTGGGTTCATTCATGGGGTCATTTTTGGGGCGTTTCCATTGTCCTGGTGCTCCAGGGCCTTCAAAAGTGTAAGAGGTAGTCAAGGAATTAAATGTGTAATTTATGTCCCTAGAACACCTGCTGGTCCTCCCTGTATGTTGGGCCTCATTGTGGCCAGGCTCTGAAAAAGTCTCACATGTGGTATTGCCATAATCGGAAATAGTAGAATATATTTTGGGGTGTAGTTGCAAGTATGCATATGCCATTTGGAGAGAAAACCTATTAATATGACAATTGTGAAAAAAAAAACCCACACACCCCTTCATTTTGCCAATTGTGGGGGGTATTTGTACTTTCCTGGCTTGTGTGTCAAGAAATTAGATTAATGATTGGCACCATAGCTTGTAGACTAACTTTCACAAAAAAACAAATATAAAAGGATTTGGGTTATTTTTTACCAAAGATATGTAGCAGTATAAAATTTTGGTAAAAATTTCTAAAGAAAAAATTACCAATTTGCTAAATTTTACAACAGAAACTAGGAAAAAGGCATTTTCTTTTTACAAAATTTTGTGGGTAGGAACAGTCACTTGCCAAATTAAAAAATTCTGTTCAGACAGTCTTCTGCTCAAAGTATCCAACCTGACTTTTCACACTCCAGTTAAAAACAAAAAACACAGGACTGACCCTCCCAATCCTGATGGAGCGGAATAATACCATGAGTTAATCAGTGTGTTTGTCTTCTGTCAGCATACTCAGGGGTTAAGTGACAGCACTGTACTTTTTATATTGGCTTCCTGTAATCCTAGAAGCCAAATAAGACATGCCTTCATTGCAAACAAAATTAAAGTTTTTTTATTTTTTTTTTTTAACATCTGAATGCATTCAAAAGTTTTTTTTTTTAATGTCTGGACTTAATGAATATTGTACTTTAAACATTTTATTTGCACTTTATCCAGCTTACCCAGAGCCTGACAAATCAAGTCAATAGGTCAGAGGGTCACCTAAAGTCTGACAGTTGCTGCCTCAACTGCATGACCTGACATTTGCTGCCAACAAATCTGAGTGTCCAATAGTGTCAAGTAACAGAACCCAGTAGCTGCATACATGCCTCTAAATTACTGGCTTACGTTTTACAAGAATCAGGGAGCCGCGTCATTAAAACATTTGTCATACTGCAGTTTCGTACATTTTTTTGACAAGTAAAATAGGACAATTATACTACCCAGGACTAATACTTTGAATCCTGCATAACACCAGCTGGGACAGGTTTGCCAAGGAAGGAGAAAAAAAAAAAAAACAAAAAAAAAAAAAAAAAACACACTTTTGAACGCTGTACACTTCAGACTATTGTCAAGACAACATATAAAAAGCAACAGATAACATAAAAAAAAAAAAAAAAAAAAAAAAAAAAGGAATTACCCAATTTGTCATCTTGAACTTCAAATTCAACACCAGCTGAGCCCAGCAACGAAGCACCATGTTTTAATAATCTTGATATGTCAAACCTGTCAAAGCTCAGTCTGTCTGAGAGAGGAGACTCATCACTTGAGCATTCTGAACCAGCCTCTAAATTAAAAGAAAAGGGAGAGGCAATTACAATATTAACATTTTTAAGAAGGTTAAGCCCATAAAAAGCTGGCATTTCAGTTGTGGTTACCAACACTTAAACTTTAGTGACAACTTTTTACACCGCAAAAAGACAGCAGGGGCGATGGTTTGATGGTCCCCCTTTAGCCACTGTATAATGCATATGTAATCTTTTAAGAAACCCCTGACGAAGTAGACCTTCATAATCACCTTGCAGAAGGGGACCTACTGTTGGCAAATCTTGCCATACAGGATGACAGTGTGCCATTTAAAATCAAAAAGCGTACTTTAGATTGAAAGTCTTTAACCATATCAGCTCTCACCTGTATACCCCTAATGGACCCAAACTATTTCTACTGATAATGGTCATTCCCTAAAGTTATACTGAACAGAGATGTATTAAATTGCCTCAAATTATCTTTCTCATGCCACTGAATTTTTTGAAATAATCTTTAGGTACCTTATTCCCGCAGCTCTGTTGTGTGGTCACATGATCTTTCATTTTGTTCAGACAGCATCTGCATCCAAGGCTCTTTAATTTATAGGTACTTCGTAATTAGATTGGATAGATTTAATATAGGATTTATATTCAAACCAAGCGGCATACTATATTCTACACCCATGGAAGGAAGGAAGGAAGGAAGGAAGGAAGGAAGGAAGGAAGGAGAAAAGAAGGGAACTGAAACTGAGCATGCTCCATAGAGGACGCCAGCTGGTCTACACAATCTTAGCCTGCAGTGGGGACACAGAAGATGGGAGGGACAGCTGAATGCAGGTTCAACCAGGTATTTTGCATCTTACACAAAACAAATGCTTTAGTGGCTTTGCGAATATAAGCGCTCTGTTGTATAGCATGTAATGAGAGTTTTTCAGCGTCTGGTTTTAATGACACTTTAAGTCAACTGAAAGTCCTAGTAATAAACCAACATTTAAATGTTGTTAGCTCCCCAGGGCCCTGCATACATTTCATAACAAAAACACAATGCAAATACTTTTCTTTTAAATTCCCCGGAGTAGTTCTATGCAGTCGCATGACCCTGAAGTTCTGGCTCCAATGCCTGGTGCAGCTGGCAGGTGGGAACTCAACTGACATGACTGCTATGAAATTAATTCATGTTGTCAGCCTTCCAACATTACTCAGTAGCTTTTCGGTCAAGTGACTGCATTGGGGGGAAAAAAATAAATAAAAAAAAAAAAGGAAGACTATTTATATTGAGGTTGATTATAAAAATGTATACAAGGCCATAGGGAGAAGAAAAAAGAAAAAAGAAAAAAAAAAAGTAATTAACAGCGGCCACCACACAAGCGAAGTGGATGGAGGTATCTCACGTCCCTCTCAAACACTATATTCTGACAGTGGTACCTGCTGCTGTCAGAATACAATGATCAGTGGCTGTTGAGCAGTGACAGCCACACACAGATTGAAATTTGAACTTTCTTCCAGGACAGAGGTTTTTGTAGATGCAGTTTTTTTGCCACAAAACATGTCCTGTCACTTGTCCCGCTTTTCTTCTCCCCCTTCTAAGATTTGTCTCTCTGTGATGTCATTCCTGTTGCGCACTTCCCCCTTTAGCAACAGTAAATCCTAAAGCTTTCAACTGATCGGCCTCTAGCAACTTAATCGGCCTCTAGCAACTTACTGATTTTCGGCACAGTGTATAGAATGGAGGGCAACTGACCATATGCAGAGCAGGATGAGACCATGTGTTAACGGACTATAAACAGTATAGACACCACTTAACATTTTACATATCTGCAAAAGAGACCTGAAGTGATCTATCAGGACCTCATTTTCTAGCTAAAGTTCCACTTTAAGCAGAAAAGTCATTTGAGCGCAATTTAACCACTTAACAACTGGCCCATAGCTGAATGACGGCTACAGGGAGGTTGCATAACTCTGGGAGGGCGTACAGTGACGTCCTCCCAGAATCCCGCTCTCGCGTGCACCCAAACACATCCATGACCGCTGGGTCCAGAGGACCCGGCACATCACAGATCACGGTAAACGGCCAGTGATCGCTCCATCAAATGACGGAGCAATCACATGTAAATAAACCGGCGTGATATCCGATTCCCATTTCCCCTCTCCGTCCAGTGTGAGCAGAGGGGAGAGATCGGTGGCTACATATCCTGCCCACAGCGCTGCTCAGTGACAAATCCATACATTCTCAGCCATGCATACCCATCCATCCTCGGCATACCCACCCATCCATCCTTGGCATACCCACCCATCCCCACCATCCCATCCACCCCCATCCATATTCAGCCATACACAGCCGTACCCTCTATACCCAGCCATACTCATTCATGCTCAGCCATCCACGGCTCATCCATGCCACTACAGTGCCTCACAAAAGTAATAGGTAGTCAAATTAGATTTGAAATGTATGTCCCTAGAACACCTGATGGTGCTCCCTGCATGTTGGTCCTCTGTATGTGGCCAGGCTGTGGAAAAAAGTGTCACACATGTGGTATCGCCGTACTCAGGAGGAGTAGGAGAATCTATTTTGGGGTGTAATTTTTGTACATGCAATGTGTTAGAAATACTGTGTAAATGGACATTGTGTAAAAAAATTAATAAAAAATAGCGCGTTTTCATTTTCTTTACACATTTTCCAAAAACTTGTAGAAAAGCCTCAGATTATACATTGTGTTTTCTTTCCAAAATCGGGTCATTTTTGGGGAGTTTCCATTGTCCTGGTTCTCCAGGGCCTTCAAAAAAAAGTGTAAGAGGTAGTCAAGAAATTATATGTGCAATTTATGCTTCAAGCACGCCTGATGGCGCTCCCTGCATGTTGGGCCTCTGTATCTGGCCACGCTGTGTAAAAGTCTCACAAGTGGTATCGCCGTACTCAGGAGGAATAGTAGAATGTGTTTTGGGGTGTAATTTGTGCTATGCATATGCTGTGTGTGAGAAATAACCTGCTAATATAACACTTTTGTGAAAAAAAAAAAAATATCTTGATTTTGCAAAGAATTGTGGGAAAAAATTACAATTTAAAAAAAAAAAAAAAAAAAAAAAAAAAAAAAAAAACCTCACCATGCCTCTTACTAAATACCTTGGAATGTCTACTTTCCAAAAAGGGGCAATTTGGGGGGCATTTGTACTTTCCTGGCTTGTTAGGGTCTCAAGAAATGATAGGCTGTCAGTACTTCAGGTGTGATCAATTTTCAAAGATTGGCACCATAGCTCGTGGGCTCTAACTTTCACGAGAAATAATATACACCGATTTGGGTTATTTTTTACCAAAGAGATGTAGTGGTATAAATTTTGGCCAATATATATGAAGAAAAATTACTCATATGCAAAATTGTATAACAGAAACGAAGAAAAATGCATTTTTTTAAAGAATTTGTCTCTTTTATAGTGCAAAAATTAAAAAACCCTGCAGTGATTAAATGCCACCAAAAGAAAGCTCTATTTGTGTGGAAAAAAAAAAAAAAAAGGGGACAATAATTTCATTTAGGTACAGTGTTGCATGACTGAGCAATTGTCATTTAAAATGTGAGCACCGAAAGCGGAAATTTGTTCTGGTTAGGAAGGGGGTTTAGGTGCCCAGTGGTCAAGTGGTTAATCCATGCAGGCAAAATTCATTTTGGGATCAATATGGACTATACAAGTGGCATCAATACCTCTCTTCAGCCTGGTTGATGGATTCCATGCAGGAACACGTTTCACAATGGCCTCCACTGCCAGACCAGCTGCAATACGTGTATCCCAGTTCGGACTTCGCAAATAAAGCAAGACCTAAATATAGCACATAAATAAAATGTAAGATTCTATAGTGTTTTCTGAGCCGTTGAACAAAGACATTAGTGGTTAACGGTCTCACCTTAGATAACAGGTTATTCAGTTCATGTGGGTGAAGCTTTACCACTTCACCGAGCTGCTGTGCTGCTGCTTTTCGTGTGACTGGCGTTGTTCCTGTGTCCAGTAAAATGAAGAGGCGGTCCAACCTAAAAAAAAAAACAAAAAAAAACACAAATAGTAATAAAGCACTCTTGGAAGGACAGATATTTCTCACTACTATTCCTGCTGTTTTAAGTCTCCCTATAGGTCAGCCTACAAAGTACAGTACATAGCAATGCATTTTAAAGTCAGTTTATTTATTTATTTATTTTTACATAAAACATGTCAAACTTACCTGCTCTGTGCAGTGGTTTTGCACAGAGCAGCCCAGATCCTCCTCTTCTCGGGTCCCTCTTCGGCACACCTGGCTCCTCCCTCCTGAGTGACCCCACAGCAAGGAGCTTGCCATGGGGGCATCCGAGCCGAGCCTCAGCTCCGGCTGGCCTCCCCCACTTCTTATTGGCTCCTGTACAGAAAAATCTTTCGTGCAACATCGCTGGATCAAGATAGGCTCAGGTAAGTATTAGGGAGGCCGATGCACACAGAAGGATATCTATATCTATCTATCTATATATATATTGCATTAAATCGTTTTTTTTGGGGGGTTAACAAAGGATCCTGCTCCTTTAAAGCAGGTTATATGATAGTGCTTGTCCTGTGTCATTTGGCCCCCCTGTAACACCTAAAAACCTGGCTGATCCTGCCAGTTTCTCCCCAACCCTCTGTAAACTGACCGCTTCTGAGACCAGACACCAAGGTCTGTTTACCTGCCTCTGTCATCAGCAGCCTGCCATCTGCTCTCCTCTGCTCCTGTGTCCTCCTTCCCCCCCCCTCTCTGTGTGTGAGCCACCCCTCCCCCTCCTCTCATAACACTAATCTTAATGATTTATAAATATAAAACACGGTCAATACCCAATTTAAGAGCTGAGATTGCGAACACATGACAGCCAGCTCTCTCCTCCAGACTGACATCAGTAGAGCCATCTCAGCTCCACCTGCTGCATCTCTCAGAGGAGGAAAGGAGAAAGCTGGCCAGTCACGTGATCGCAATCTCGGCAGTGAAATGAGGTATTTGCAGCATTTATTTTTATAAAGTCACACATAGGGGGAATACTACAAATAGAAGGAAGTTCGGATGGTGCATACAGAGTGGCTTAACAACCACTTTAAGATAAAAAAAAAAAAAAAAATAAAAAAAAACCACACCATTACCCTTTTAGCTGACCCCTCCCAAAAAATAGTAATTGCCCAACAGCCAACTTAATCCAACTGCTGCAAAAAGAAGCATTCAAGCCGTAGGTAAAAAAAAAATACACAATACCTTGGTTGAAGTTCAAGTTGGTTCAAGTGGAAGTCCAGCTATACAGTAACTAACCTTGAAACAGTCCCAGTGTTAATGAAAATATTTTTCAGCGACTAAACGAACACTATTTTAGTCTACTAAAAATTAAAATGGAGTTTTAGTCAAAAGCCTGACTAAAATGAAAATTTGACGTAAAAATTAACACTGCACTACCACATAAGAATAAGTAGGGAACATCTACTAAACTGCAGGAAAAAAAAAAAAAATTGGTAAAAAAAATTCAGATATGTGCTATGACATTACAGCCAATAGAGTTTACAGCGTTTAGTTTTTTTATATTATAAAATTGCACTAATAAAATTATTGTTTCTGAAAATTGGTTTAATTTATATAGCCGTTATATCTAAATGGCTAAATCTGCAGCACATGTTCACACCTTATTAATTTGATGTCAAAATTCACACAGCCTTCTCCCCTCCAGACACCACCTATGCCAACTGATCTGTGAAGGAAAGATGTACTTTTACGATTTTCAAAATATCGCTTTGGTCTGGTCATGTGATCCAGTTCGTCAGCCAGCACAACCTCATAGGGAGGGGAGCGCCGACAACAGATGGGTCATTGAAGCTCATGAGTGAGCTCACTGCTAGCCATTGTCAGAGTGCTCTCTCCTCTCCCTTCCAGCCACCATTGGCTGACACAGGAATGGTCACATGACCAGACTAGAGCGGCCTGAAAATGGGTTAAGTATACACAGACAACTTTCCTATACAGATTAGTTAGCCTAGATGTTAGGAGGGTTTAGGGGGACAGTTTCAAGGTTTGTTATGTGTAAAGCAGGAATACCACTTTGTAAAATTTTTAACCACTTGCCGACCGCCTCACGCCTATATACGTGAGCAGAGCGGCACGGGCAGGCAAAATCACGTACCTGAAACGTGATTGCCTTCCCGCGGGTGGGGGGTCCGATCGGACCCCCCCCCGGTGCCAGCTGCGGTCGGCATTTGGTTGGGAGCGATGAGAGACGAGGGGGAGACCATCCGATCGTGGCCCCCCCCTCGCGATCGCTCCCAGCCACTGACAAACATCCCCTGCCTCTGTATAGTACACAGAGGCAGAGGATGTGATGTCATCTCTCCTCGGCTGTCAGTTTCCGTTCCAGCGCCGAGGAGAGATGACATGTAAGTAAGTGCACAACACAAACACACACAGTAGAACATGCCAGGCATACATTACACCCCCGATCCCCCCCCGATCGCCCCCCGATCCCCCCCCAATCACCCCCCCCCTGTCACAAACTGACACCAAGCAGGTTTTTTTTTTTTTTTTTTTTTTTTTTTCCTGATTACTGCATAGTGTCAGTTTGTGACAGTTAGCAGTGTTAGGACAGTTACTGTAACCCCCCTGTAGGTCTAGGGTACCCCCCTTACCCCCCCTAATAAAGTTTTAACCCCTTGATCACCCCCCCTCACCAGTGTCGCTAAGAGATCATTTTTCTGATCGCTGTATTAGTGTCGCTGGTGACGGTAGTTAGGGACGTAAATATTTAGGTTCGCCGTCAGTGTTTTATAGCGACAGGGACCCCCATATACTATCTAATAAATGTTTTAACCCCTTGATTGCCCCCTAGTTAACCCTTTCACCACTGATCACCGTATAACCGTTACGGGTGACGCTGGTTAGTTCGTTTATTTTTTATAGTGTCAGGGCACCCGCCGTTTATTACCGAATAAAGGTTTAGCCCCCTAATCGCCCGGCGGTGATATGCGTCGCCCCAGGCAGCGTCAGATTAGCGCCAGTACCCCCCCTAATAAAGTTTTAACCCCTTGATCACCCCCTGTCGCCAGTGTCGCTAAGCGATCATTTTTCTGATCGCTGTATTAGTGTCACTGGTGACGCTAGTTAGGGACGTAAATATTTAGGTTCGCCGTCAGTGTTTTATAGCGACAGGGACCCCCATATACTATCTAATAAATGTTTTAACCCCTTGATTGCCCCCTAGTTAACCCTTTCACCACTGATCACCGTATAACTGTTACGGGTGACGCTGGTTAGTTAGTTTATTTTTTATAGTGTCAGGGCACCCGCCGTTTATTACCGAATAAAGGTTTAGCCCCCTGATCGCCCGGCGGTGATATGCGTTGCCCCAGGCAGCGTCAGATTAGCGCCAGTACCGCGAACACCCACGCACGCACCGTACACGCACCATACACCTCCCTTAGTGGTATAGTATCTGATCGGATCAATATCTGATCCGATCAGATCTATACTAGCGTCCCCAGCAGTTTAGGGTTCCCAAAAACGCAGTGTTAGCGGGATCAGCCCAGATACCTGCTAGCACCTGCGTTTTGCCCCTCCGCCCAGGCGAGCCCAGCCCACCCAAGTGCAGTATCGATCGATCACTGTCACTTACAAAACACTAAACGCATAACTGCAGCGTTCGCAGAGTCAGGCCTGATCCCTGCGATCGCTAACAGTTTTTTTGGTAGCATTTTGGTGAACTGGCAAGCACCAGCCCCAGGCAGCGTCAGATTAGCGCCAGTACCGCTAACACCCACGCACGCAGCATACGCCTCCCTTAGTGGTATAGTATCTGAACAGATCAATATCTGATCCGATCAGATCTATACTAGCGTCCCCAGCAGTTTAGGGTTCCCAAAAACGCAGTGTTAGCGGGATCAGCCCAGATACCTGCTAGCACCTGCGTTTTGCCCCTCCGCCCGGCCCGGCCCAGCCCACCCAAGTGCAGTATCGATCGATCACTGTCACCCCGGTCGTAGTCAAACCAGCACTGCAGTAACACTTGGTGACGTGGCGAGTCCCATAAGTGCAGTTCAAGCTGGTGAGGTGGCAAGCACAAGTAGTGTCCCGCTGCCACCAAAAAGACAAACACAGGCCCGTCATGCCCATAGTGCCCTTCCTGCTGCATTCGCCAATCCTAATTGGGAACCCACCGCTTCTGCAGCGCCCGTACTTCCCCCATTCACATCCCCAACCAAATGCAGTCGGCTGCATGAGAGGCATTTTCTTTATGTCCTCCCGAGTACCCCTACCCAGCGAACCCCCCAAAAAATATGTTGTGTCTGCAGCAAGCGCGGATATAGCCGTGACACCCGCTATTATTGTCCCTCCTGTCCTGACAATCCTGGTCTTTGCATTGGTGAATGTTTTGAACGCTACCATGCACTAGTTGAGTATTAGCGTAGGGTACAACATTGCACAGACTAGGCACACTTTCACAGGGTCTCCCAAGATGCCATCGCATTTTGAGAGACCCGAACCTGGAACCGGTTACAGTTATTATAGTTAGTTACAAAAAAAAGTGTAAAAAAAAAAAAACACAAACAAAAATATAAAATAAAAATAGTTGTCGTTTTATTGTTCTCTCTCTCTCTATTCTCTCTCTATTGTTCTGCTCTTTTTTACTGTATTCTATTCTGCAATGTTTTATTGTTATTGTTATTGTTATTATGTTTTATCATGTTTGCTTTTCAGGTATGCAATTTTTTTATACCTTACCGTTTACTGTGCTTTATTGTTAACCATTTTTTTGTCTTCAGGTATGCCATTCACGACTTTGAGTGGTTATACCAGAATGATGCCTGCAGGTTTAGGTATCATCTTGGTATCATTCTTTTCAGCCAGCGGTCGGCTTTCATGTAAAAGCAATCCTAGTGGCTAATTAGCCTCTAGACTGCTTTTACAAGCAGTGGGAGGGAATGCCCCCCCCCCCCAACATCTTCCGTGTTTTTCTCTGGCTCTCCTGTCTCAACAGGGAACCTGAAAATGCAGCCGGTGATTCAGCCAGCTGACCATAGAGCTGATCAGAGACCAGAGTGGCTCCAAACATCTCTATGACCTAAGAAACCGGAAGCTACGAGCATTTTATGACGTAGATTTCGCCGGATGTAAACAGCGCCATTGGGAAATTGGGAAAGCATTTTATCACACCGATCTTGGTGTGATCAGATGCTTTGAGGGCAGAGGAGAAATCTAGGGTCTAATAGACCCCAATTTTTGCAAAAAAGAGTACCTGTCACTACCTATTGCTATCATAGGGGATATTTACATTCCCTGAGATAACAATAAAAATGATTTAAAAAAAAAAAAAAATGAAAGGAACAGTTTAAAAATAAGATAAAAAAATAATAATAATAAAGAAAAAAAAAAAAAAAAAAAAAAAAAAGCACCCCTGTCCCCCCTGCTCTCGCGCTAAGGTGAACGCAAGCGTTGGTCTGGCGTCAAATGTAAACAGCAATTGCACCATGCATGTGAGGTATCGCCGCGAAGGTCAGATCGAGGGCAGTAATTTTAGCAGTAGACCTCCTCTGTAAATCTAAAGTGGTAACCTGTAAAGGCTTTTAAAGGCTTTTAAAAATGTATTTAGTTTGTCGCCACTGCACGTTTGTGCGCAATTTTAAAGCATGTCATGTTTGGTATCTATGTACTCGGCCTAAGATCATCTTTTTTATCTCATCAAACATTTGGGCAATATAGTGTGTTTTAGTGCATTAAAATGTAAAAAAGTGTGTTTTTTCCCCAAAAAATGCGTTTGAAAAATCGCTGCGCAAATACTGTGTGAAAAAAAAAAATGAAACACCCACCATTTTAATCTGTAGGACATTTGCTTTAAAAAAAATATATAATGTTTGGGGGTTCAAAGTAATTTTCTTGCAAAAAAAAATTATTTTTTTATGTAAACAATAAGTGTCAGAAAGGGCTTTGTCTTCAAGTGGTTAGAAGAGTGGGTGATGTGTGACATAAGCTTCTAGATGTTGTGCATAAAATGCCAGGACAGTTCAAACCCCCCCCAAATGACCCCATTTTGGAAAGTAGACACCCCAAGCTATTTGCTGAGAGTCATGTTGAGTCCATGGAATAATTTATATTGTGACACAAGTTGCGGGAAAGAGACAATTTTTTATTTTTTTTATTTTTTTTTGCGCAAAGTTGTCACTAAATGATATATTGCTCAAACATGCCATGGGAATATGTGAAATTACACCCCAAAATACATTCTGCTGCTTCTCCTGAGTACGGGGATACCACATGTGTGAGACTTTTTGGGAGCCTAGCCGCGTACGGGACCCCGAAAACCAAGCACCGCCTTCAGGCTTTCTAAGGCCGTAAATTTTTGATTTCACTCTTCACCGCCTATCACAGTTTCGGGGGCCATGGAATGCCCAGGTGGCAAAAAAAAACCCCAAATGACCCCATTTTGGAAAGTAGACACCCCAAGCTATTTGATGAGAGGTATAGTGAGTATTTTGCAGACCTCACTTTTTGTCACAAAGTTTTGAAAATTGAAAAAAGAAAAAAAAAATTTTTTTTTCTCGTCTTTCTTTATTTTCAAAAACAAATGAGAGCTGCAAAATACTCACCATGCCTCTCAGCAAATAGCTTGGGGTGTCTACTTTCCAAAATGGGGTCATTTGGGGGGGGTTTGTGCCACCTGGGCATTCCATGGCCTCCGAAACTGTGATAGGCAGTGAGGAGTAAAATCAAAAATGTACGCCCTTAGAAATCCTGAAGGCAGTGCTTGGTTTTCGGGGTCCCGTACGCGGCTAGGCTCCTAAAAAGTCCCACACATGTGGTATCCCCGTACTCAGGAGAAGCAGCTAAATGTATTTTGGGGTGCAATTCCACATATGCCCATGGCCTGTGTGAGCAATATATCATTTAGTGACAACTTTGTGCAAAAAAAAAAAAAAAAAAAAAAAAATTGTCACTTTCCCGCAACTTGTGTCAAAATATAAAACATTCCATGGACTCAACATGCCTCAAAGCAAATAGCTTGGGGTGTCTACGTTCCAAAATGGGGTCATTTGGGGGGGGTTTATGTCATCTGGGCATTTTATGGCCTTCAAAACCGTGATAGGTAGTGAGGAGTAAAATCAAAAATGTACGCCCTTAGAAATCCTGAAGGCGGTGCTTGGTTTTCGGGGCCCCGTACGCGGCTAGGCTCCCAAAAAGTCCCACACATGTGGTATCCCCGTACTCAGGAGAAGCAGCTAAATGTATTTTGGGGTGCAATTCCACATATGCCCATGGCCTGTGTGAGCAATATATCATTTAGTGACAACTTTTTGTAATTTTTTTTTTTTTTTTTTTTTTTTTGTCATTATTCAATCACTTGGGACAAAAAAAATGAATATTCAATGGGCTCAACATGCCTCTCAGCAAATTCCTTGGGGTGTCTACTTTCCAAAATGGGGTCATTTGTGGGGGTTTTGTACTGCCCTGCCATTTTAGCACCTCAAGAATCGACATAGGCAGTCATAAATTAAAGGCTGTGTAAATTCCAGAAAATGTACCCTAGTTTGTAGACGCTATAACTTTTGCGCAAACCAATAAATATACACTTATTGACATTTTTTTTACCAAAGACATGTGGCCGAATACATTTTGGCCTAAATGTATGACTAAAATTGAGTTTATTGGATTTTTTTTAGAACAAAAAGTAGAAAATATCATTTTTTTTCAAAATTTTCGGTCTTTTTCCGTGTATAGCGCAAAAAATAAAAACGGCAGAGGTGATCAAATACCATCAAAAGAAAGCTCTATTTGTGGGAAGAAAAGGACGCAAATTTCGTTTGGGTACAGCATTGCATGACCGCGCAATTAGCAGTTAAAGCGACGCAGTGCCGAATTGTAAAAAGTGCTCTGGTCAGGAAGGGGGTAAATCCTTCCGGGGCTGAAGTGGTTAAAGCCAGATTTTTCCCCAGATTTTGATAAAGGGTAGGAAATGGTTACAACCCAATGGCTTTTTTTGCAGTCTGTTTATTGGAAAATTTTCACTTCCTGTCCAAGAGACTGCATAGGAAATAGGGGTGCAACGGATAGTCATCGATCCGTGATCCGATCCGCGGAAGTTGATCCGTACGGGACACCGTGATCCGCAGAGCGCTCTGTGGCCTCGGCCATAGGAAAGGCCGCGGCTTCGGCCTAGCTCCGGAGCGGCGGCCATCTTGGTACACCCGGTGGCCGTTTAGCACGTGATCGCTCTGTCATATGACAGAGCGATCACTTGTAACAAATCGTACAGTGGAGGGTAGAGATCGGATGGCAGCAGTGACAATACTCTGCAATGCCCTGACAATACTCTGCAATACTCTGCCATACCCCGCCAATACCCTGCCAATAGGGGGATTGTGGATATTACAGTGGGGGAGATTTTTTTTTGTTGATCCGAAAATGATCCGAACCGTGACTCCTGATCCGAGGAACAATCCGAACCGTGAGTTTTTTGATCTGTTGCACCCCTAAAAGGAATAATGACAAAAGCCCTCCAAAAAGCAAGGTGAAGTCTCCTTTTAGACAGTTTTTACTAGAACAAAAAGGTCCCCATTGGACAAAATACCCCCTACTCCAGCTCCAAAATGTTATATTTCCTATCAAATTCCTGTACTAGCAACAGTTAAAACCAAACAGGAGTTCAAAATATTTCCCCACTGAAAATAAAAGTTTTGGCTTTACATACACTTCCATTTTCCTTTTGTCACCTTTGTTATAGGCATAGTTCATTGTACAAAGAAAAAAAAAAAAAAAAAAAAAAAACACAACACCAAACACACGTCTATACTTACCTGCTCTGTGCAGTGGTTTTACAGAGCAGCCCGATCCTATTCTCATGTCCCCCGCCATCGCTCCTGGCCCCTCCTTTCTGCTGAGTGCCCCAGAGCAAGCAGGATGCAATGGGGGCTCCCAAGCAGCAGCTCTGCTTGCCCATTTTCACACAGTTCTAGCATGGTCCCAACCCCTTCTCCATCCAATGGCTCCCACTGCTGTCTAAGCCAATGAGAATGCAGAGTCCCCGGAGAGCCAAGGTGCTCACGCACATCGCTAGATCACAATGGGACTCAGGTAAGTATTGAGGGGGCCGCTGCACAGAGAAGGTTTCTACAAACCCTTTAACATTTTAAAACAAAGATGGTATGGTTTCCATTAACCAGTTGACCTCTGGAAGATGTACCCCCTTCTTTATGACCAGGCAACTTTTTTGCCACCGCGTTACTTTAACTGACAATTGTGTGGTCATGCAACGCTGAACAAAAATAAATTATATATATATTTTTTTTTTTTTTTATGGGTGCCTGTGAAACAAGGTAAAAATGACAGGAGAAGTAGTTGTTGGGATATATGTTCCTCCATGGATTCTTAGATTTAAAAATGTAAGGTAATAACAGCAAAAAACTTCAGGGTAAAGAAGGATAGTTCTTTACTCTGTGCTGGTAATGTCTGTTTTGGGGCTGGTTTTATTGGGAGTTTGATAGAGCTCTGGGTGGGACAGACTCCCAAGTCCGTGGACCGCAGCTTAGAGCCGGTTCACACTGGGGCGACTTGTCAGGCGACCTAGTCGCCTGACAAGTCGCCTCCCGTTCTGTACAATTGAACCGTTCTAATCGACGCAAGTCGCTCCGACTTAGAAGAAAGGTTCCTGTACTACTTTGGGGGCGACTTGCATAGACTTCTATACAGAAGTCGTCTTGCAAGTCGCCCCGGCAGTCGTGTGCAGGTCGCCTCGGTGAGGCGACCTGCAAGTCGTGCCGCGTCTAGTGTGAACCGGCACTTAAGGTTTTCCTTTCAGGTCTTGATTAAGGCAGCTGGTCCTAGCTCTCAGGGAGAGAGTGCGTCTCCATGCGAGGAGGCATCTAGGAGCATGGCTGCAAAACACTGACTTTGAATACAAGTATTTCTATTGGACTCTTACTAAACTAACCAAGGACTGGTCAGACTACAGACACAGCAAGGCTCGGTAGAGCAGAAGTTTATTTTTGTTTGATGGCAAGATGCCTTTTTTCTTCTGTTTGGAAATATCCTGTGCATTAAACATGGTGTTTTTCTAAAGAGACTGATCCCCTACAATTTGTGGAGAATGCGGGCACAAGACCCAGAGGCTGTACCTCTTGCAGCGGCATTTTTGAAAAAAAATAAAGAGCCAGCATTCTTAAAGGGACAGTATGCCAAGATAGATAGAGATATCTATACATACATACCACACAAACACACACACTTTATTTTTTTATTCACTGGTACCAGTAAACTGATAAGAGAATGGAGGAACTAATCAAACAGCTGGTACAACCACACAGACCAACAAGAAACAAACTGCCTGTTAATAACTGCTACCCAAGGAGCAGAAGGACTTCAACAAGCTCATACAGACTCAGGTGCAGTCCCTGACTGACAAAGTCCTACGTGTGGACAATGCTGCAGATTTACTCAAGCGAGTGCAGGCTGCATTACAGAAAATGACAGCCAAAGATGTGGAGGCTTTCATCACTGTTTGAGAGGGTGGCAGAGCCTGAAGGGCTACCTCCGGACCAATGGGTTGAGGTCCTTGCCCCCTTTTTAACCGGGGACCCACAGAAGGCCTATTTTGATCTAAAATGCTGCTGAGGCCCGGCAATATGAACTCTGAAAACTGAGATTTTGTCCCGCTTTAGCGCAACAATGGCTGTGAGAGCTCAGCGCGTCCATGCTTGGCAATTTAAGGTGGACCAACCTGCAAGGTCCCAGATGTACGACCTCATTCATCTCACATGGATGTGGTTACAGCCAGAGGTCGTCACCCAAGCCCAAATCTTGAAGAGTCACAGTAGACCACTTTATGAGAGCCCTTCCAACCCCTATACAGCGCTTTGCCAGGAGAGCTGATCCTAAAGACGCCAATGAATTGGTGGCCCTCGTGGAGCGGTACTTGTGTACTGAGGATTTTCTCAGGGTGTAGTACCCACAGAATCCTTCTCAAAGAGACAGAAGCCCACCAACCCAGGAAAAAGCGATCCCGCCCTAAAGTGGGGGAAAAGGGACGCAAATGCGATGGAGGTTCCAGAGTCACAAGGAGTGAAGAGGCTCAATCACCAAAGGGAGACCCGCCGGGACCCTATAGTGTGCTGGCGTTGATAAAAACCGGGGCACCTGGCCGCCAGTTGTCCGCTAAACCAGGAATCTATGGATTACAGTATGACCCAGAAAAGCTCTTTTGTTGCTACACCAGGAGACACCCCACAACAGCCAGGCGGCGATGAGAAACAAATTTTTGTCATTAAAGTGGACGGTTGCCAGATGACTGCCTTGCTGGATTCTGGCAGTCCAGTAACTCTAGTGCGGGTGTGGTTTGTATTCATGGGGATACCAAGTGCTACCCCACGGCCATTTTATCCATCGTATCTCCCTGTGGCACTATGGACCATAGGTTGGAGTAGTCCCAAATCTCATGTATAACACTGTCCTTGGATGAGACTTCCCTTTTTTCTGGGATTTATGGGATAACGCTGAGGGAGCAAGGTCCCCAGCGGGATCGGATTCCTACTGCCCAGAATCATTGGAGGAGCAGAATGAAGAGAAAAAGAGTCTGCCCATTTTCCCTTAGAGGTCCTTGCAGGTGACACAGAGAACCCCCATCCAGAGTTAGACCTGCCCACGACCCGAGAAAACTTTGGAACGGTCCAGTTTTGGGACCCCACTTTAGCTAGGGCAAGGGAACAGGTAAAAGTGATAAATGGGGTACCCCAAGAGCCAGGGGAGGAGGCCATATTCCCACATTTTGCTATGGAAAATGACCCGTTATATAGAGTTGATGAAGTTCGAGGAGAGAGACTTGAACAGTTGCTAGTACCTCAACCTCAGACGCATGGTACTGGACCTGGCACATAATCATGTTCTTGGGGGACATCTGGGGGTGGATAAAACTAAGGAAAGAGTATTGCAACGGTTTTATTGGTCAGGCTTACA